>APFE030581023.1:76982-104319 GCA_000404065.3 Pinus taeda
GAAGTGATGAATTTGAATTTTTCTTGGTTTTATATATAGTATTAGGTTTTTTCTCATGCTTTCTGTGAATGGCACGGGTGAATTTTATCTTACACCACTAGATTATCGATATGTAATTTCGGTAATTTTGATTTCAAAAGATATTTTAAAGAAATGCAATGATTTCATTTGTGTATTCAATAAACACAAGATTTTATAAATGAGTAAAATATTCACCATGCCTGGTGAGAGATTCGCCAAAAAATTATATATACATATCATATTATTGATAAAATCGCCTTCCATTTTTCCTATATACCATGGAGATTCGCTCATTTATTATACATGTAAATTTAGGGGGGATTCTTAAAATTTTCCCTGTATATAACTAAGTGAAAATGTTGTTTCATTGAAATTCATATCCTTAAGTAGAGACACATCCTTTTAATAAGATGTGTCTCTTCATTAATTATTAGCATTATTTATTATTTATTGATATTTATATTTATTACATTATCTTCCCCTTTATAATTGTTTTGTCCTTAAATCACATTTATGGAAAAACTTGATGTCATTTTCCCTGGCTTGTAATGTTTTCACATCATTTTCTATTCTTATAATGTCATAGTTGAATCTACAAGATTATATGAACCTCTGAGTGTTGAGAAAAATTGTCAAACTGTAAAATGATATAATCATCCTAATTCCATCTCTTGCAAAATGTTGTGCTTATAGGATTTTCAATATTAATTGTTATTATGCAACTTAATGATACTTGTATTAATATTCTTCGAAAGATAGGTTAATTGTTGCTATCGTGAATGATGTTGATACACTCATTGGTTAAGATATTGACCCTTATGATTGGGATGTCAATAAAGTGTCCTTGTAACATGACTTTTCCTTATCACGCTTGTAGCATTTTTCAGATTTACTTTTGATATTATTTCTTATTCATGCCTTGGTTTTTCCTTGTTGATTTTGAATTTTTATTAGTAAGTACACTTGAAATTTCCATCATTTGTATTGGAACATCTTGAGTCATGATATTAACTAGATTTATATTTGTTCCCTTTTCCTCAACTTATATTTTCACACCTTAAGACTTTAGTGCTCCCTTATTCATAAATTGTATTACCTTGTTTTTCAGTGACTTGTTATCACTCTTGGCCTTTTTAATTTGCACGAGTAGGTTTTGATTATGATTATTTGGGAAAGAAAGTTCATTTATAATTATTTTGTTTTATTTTTAGTGTCTGGAATTTGAATTTCCTCATCTTTTAAATTCTTGATTCATTCCGGAGACCCTTAATTAAGCTTCCTTAAGAAATAAATTTGTATCCTTTGAATTTTTGGTATGTGCAAGTAGTTTCTAGCTATAATCTTTTAAGTGAGAAAATTATTTCTCATTTTCTATGAATTACTCGTACAACATATCCTAAAGATATTTATGCTTTTGTTGTGATACCTTCTTGTTTTATTGATATTTGACTATTCGCCCTCTAATTTTTTTACTAGTCAGTTACCTTGATCTTTCAGGTGTAACTTTTTATTACATTTAATTATGGTGTCTTATAAGAGAAATGTTTAGCACTTACCTTATAAGTCAGATTGGGTTTTCTTTATACATCAACTGTCACTTCTTCTATTAAATGATTATCTTTATTTTCAGAACATTTGATTTTCTAAAACTCCATTGGGAGTTTATCAAATTCTTTACATATCATTAATTCCATTGGTTTTTTCATTATTGTTAAAAAATTTAAAAATAATAATTTTATTTTTTTCTTAAAATTTTTAAGTTCAAAATTTTCCATCTACTCTTCTTTAATTTTACCTTTTCTAAGACCAATAATTAATTATATACATTGAATTAAACCCTATCTCCCGTTTGCAAACCCTATCTTTCCCAGCCCATCCTTCTATTTGTTTCTAACATGGCCTTCCCAGAGGGGGCTCCTCCCCCTTAACTGAATGATGTGGTAGCATTCCTGACATTGATTGCATCTCTTCCTAAAAAATCAAAGATGGAGGACAACATTCTAAATTTTTTAAAAGAGTGGAAGATATTCCTTTCGTTGCACTCCCATCAAGTTTATACTGAACTACTTTGGATTTTTTTATCATGCTCTGGTTAGAAAATTTAATTGGATGTGGCCATCACCGAAATCCATGGAGCAGTGGATAGATAAAAATTAGAAGTCAAGGATGAAAGGAAATCTGGGAATCTATAACTATTGCAATGTATTTTTTTCATTTATATTTGAGTCGATGGAGGACAAAGCAATAGTTTTCAGGAATGGCCCTTATTTCTTTGGGGCCAAGGGAATGTATCTGAATAAATGGCCTCTTGACTTCGACCCTGCTGAGGACATCCCCAATGATGTTCCAATTTGGGTGAAACTTCGTAGGCATCCCTTTTCTTACTAGAGTGATGACTTCCTCAGAGCCATAGGAAATTCAGTTGGGAAGTACATAGATAGAGTGAAACCCAAAGGTGGTCAATTTTCATGCACCAAGATTTGTGTGGAAGTAGACTTGGATAAGGGGCTCCCTACTAAAATTTTCCTCACAATGGGGGATTGGAAACATTTTCATGTTCTGGATTACGAACAAATCCCCTTCAAGTGTCGTATTTTCCATGAATATGGGAACTTTGCAATGGATTACAATAAATCCCAACCTAACAAATGGGACGTTGTTTTTAGCACCCGAGGAAGAACAATGGCAGACTCAAAGGAAAGGGGAAAATAGGCAAAAGCTCATGAAAAACAGAACTAATGGCCCTCAAGGAAATAATGTCCCCTCGTCTTCTACAAACCCTTTTAAAGATTTGTAGTCCTCGTAGGCAAATCATCTAGAGGATCCAATTTAGCAAGTTCAACCCACTCCTATTGTGGGTGGAAATGAGAATGAAAATCAAGAAGAGGGGGAGCTTCTGGAACCATCACAGGTCATAGAATAGGAAGTGATTGGGTCTTCTACAATCCCTAATCCTTACATCAATAACACTATCGTCATCCCAGATGTTGAATGAGGTATTTTTCTCTGTAAAATTCATTAGTTACACATCTCCCCTAAAGGCTCAAACTTTCCTCAAGGTGGACCAAGAAAAAACATAACAAGAAATATGACCTTGAATTTTAGTGGGCCTAAAGAGGCAAGAAAGTAGGAAATTAAGAATAATAACAAGAAGCAAGGTAGGCATTCCAAAAAAGATATTAGAGAGAATGAAGTGGAGTAGAACAAGAAATTGGGTTTTCAACCCAAAATTTCTAATATATTAAGATCTTGGGGGAACAAGGGACCAACAAGAATAGCAGAAGGAGGCTTTAAATCCCAATCCCCTCCAAAGACATGATGGAACTCTTATCGTGGAATATAAGGAGTATGAGTAGCCCGTCAAAGATTTGATAAAACTAGAGAACCATTCAATTATTTTTCTTCAGGAGACTAAGTTAGAAGAAAATGAGCTTATGAAAGTGTCCAAAATTTTTTGGAAAGACAATAGTGGTATTGCTCAAAGTTCTTGGGGTGCTTCTGGGGGGCTTGGGATTTTTTGGGATAATTTAATCTTATCACTTATTGACTACTAAAATAACCCTCACTGGATAAGAATATATTGGAAAGTGTTAGGCCCCTACACTAGTAGTATAGGGGAGGCCCCTATACTACTACTGTAGGGGCCTAACAGAAAGGAATGATTCAAAGGAAAGGTCTAAGGTGGTGAATGTCTGTGGAATGTCTACGCTCTAGTGTTATATGGAAAAAAAAGGTAGAATTTCAGGATAAGTTGCTTTCGCTAAAAGAAGATCAACGGAATCAGGGTTCCATAATTGGAGATGACTTTAACAAAACTCTTTTAACTTCTAAGAAAAGGGGAGGAAATTTGGTTCATAATCCTTCCAGAGAAAAAATGGAGGTCCTCATCTTAGAGTGAGATCTAATCAACATCAGACCTAGTAAAGGCAAGGTCACTTGGTCGAATAGAAGAAGTGGAAGTGGTCATATTGTGGCTCATCTTTCTCACTTCCTAATTCATATCTCTTGGATTCTGTTGTAGGGAAAACCCAACATCCCCCATTATTTGAAATAATAGGGACTCTTTCCAGTAATTTTTGGCTAAGGATCTTTTATTATTTTCATTTAAGTTAATTGTTTTATAATTTTATCATTTTTTCATTTTCATCAGATTTATGTTTGATTGTTTCATTGAATCCGACTTTTCACAAGATTTCCATGGATACTTGTTTTGATTCATTTGGTTAACTGGTTTGTAAATGGCACTCCTTTAAAGTTTGATCATTTTCTCACCTGGACTAAAATGTAAATAAATGTATAATATTTCGATTTTTCATAGCTAATTAAGTTAAATGGTCATTGATTGTAAATATTAACTCTTATTTAGTTTTTACTAATATTATTTCATTTTTTCACTAATAATCCTACAAAATGACCTAGCTAAATCATATAACAGATGAAAACATGTTTCAAAATCTTGGTAATTTACTCCAATTTATTATTTTAAAACAAGTTGCCAAGACCGGATTCTCAAAATTGTAAAATGGATATAGTCCAATATGTAGGATTGTTAATTCACGCGAGACCCACTTCACATCCCTTCTTTTCCTTCCAAAAATGTGATCTAAGAAATTTTTGCGATAAAACATTGTGATATTGGGATAAATCGCATATCGCAAAGTTCATTGTGCGTTAATTTAAAAAAATAAATTGGATTCGCAATTTTGAAAAAGTGTGATGAGGTTCTTTATTTTTAACATAAAGTTTTCACCTTATGCCTCCTGTCAGGGGTTTAAATTTGACGCCCGTATGCATATTTTGACCTTTTTAGCCGTTAAATACTAGCTATTTCAAAATATATACGTTATTATTAACTTGCCAATAATTTCTAAAATTTTCTTAATGATGGGTATATAATAAAATTACAAGTTTTAATATATATATATATATATATATATATATATATATATATATATATATAATATATATATATATACATACAGATACATATATATACATATACATATATATATATATACATACATATATACATACATATATATATATATATTATATTATATATATATAATATATATATATATATAATATATATATATATAATTTATGTGTTTAAATTTTATGGAGGTTAATAGTAATAAGTACCCACCTAATAGTGTATCTGAGTCGGACTCCTCTTGACTATAAAAATTATATGAATTTATGATAATTATCAATGCGACGGGACTACAGAGTCCATATCCATCTTGTCTCCGCAGTAGATTTAGATTTCAAAATCGTTAAGGCACATAGTTAAAATGACGAAGCTCACCAGTTAAATATTTAACGCATTAATTGAGACAACATTGGAAATTTGGCATTTGTTGGTAAAGAGTTAATATTTAACGCATTAATTGAGACAACATTGGCAATTTGGCATTCGTTGGTAAAGCGTTGAATATTTAACGCATTAACTAAGACAATATTGGCAATTTGGCATTCGTTGGTAAACCATTGATTATGGAGTTAAGTATTTATAAAAATTATGAGTATATTGTATAACTTTAACTTTTTTTTTCATAGTTGTTGATCTGACATCGATCTCCTACGAATTTCATCCCAATTTTATCATAATCTCACGTTTTGGCAAGATTACGTAGTCAATGCCCAATGCCCATCACAATGTTGCAAGTCCAGACAACTACTTAAGCCTGATGGTGTGCAACCATCTCCTCTATTCCCCTTAATCACCAGTCTACACAGGTTGGTTCATCCATTCATTTATTCTCTAGTTTATAATATAAACCAATTTTTGCTTCTGTGAAAATTTATCTATATAATACTCTCTTCCGCAATTTGGCGAAATAACCAGAAAAAAGAGATCCTTTGGATGTTGGCGCCCTTCCTTGTCTTTTAGCGATTCTATTTGGGGTCTTAGCATCTAATTTCACACTGAATTATGTTGTTGAAGTGGTCACAGAGTTAAATTAAGAACCCATATCGAGGGAAAATTCTCAAATTCGGCGCACTTACTATTGAACAAATCCAGGTTCATTGTTTATGATACTTCTTCAAAGTTAAAATAAAAGTTACAAGGGTATTTCAAGGCCATGGTTCAGCAAAACGATGTATACATGAGGCAATTGCACCCGTGGAACCTGTTTTGTTAAAGGTACATTGCAATTTGTGGTCTTCCCCCAATTTGAACCGTATTTTTCTTTGTACATTTCTTAGTTGAATATTCACTTTGATGATTCTGTTAAATGCATGCATAAGCTTCACTTTCTTTTAAATTCATGCACAAGCTTCACTTTGATGCGTCTGTTAAATTTATGGCAAAGCCTCCAAGTCCTTGAAAATTCCCTTAATCGTTTTGTACAGGCGCCTTATTTTTAATAGGAATCCCTAAAATATATGCATATGCACATTTGTGTTATAGTTTTGAAACGAATAATGAGCATAGACTAACATAGATACCTTTACCCAACCTCTATTGTCTTTTATTGGTTAGTAAATATTCCCTTATTATTGAAGTGGCTTTATCTTCCGTTTTATTCTTTCAAATTCATCATCACTGGAACTTAGCCTTGTCCTTTGAGATAGATCACATTTGTGGGCCATCAAGGCCACTAGGATTTTCACCTGGTCTTGGATGTGGCAGTTAACTCCTTTGAAGGTTCTTCAATAGGGTTTTCTCCTGATTTCTAGTTGTATTTAGCTCTATTGTTCCCATTAACGTGGCATTGAAATGAGGCCTGAGAATTATTGGAAGTGCTTTGATTTCACCACATGACAACTGCTCCATTGACAACCAAGCTTTCATTTTTTTTATTCAAAATAATGGTTATTGGATTTCAATCAAAGCCACTGTTGTTGAAACCATACAATGATTTGCAAGATTCTAAAATGTTATTTCCACATTCTAAGAAGAATTAGAAACTATCGAGGGCAATGTTGACTATACAAAATGAAGACCTCCAATTAAAAATACTACAATTATATTGTTTAACTCACTCACCCATTACAAGTATATATCTACAAAACATTTTTAACTAGAAAGAGAAAATTTACTATTTTGGATGCAAGCTAGCATATCCCAGGTTGTGGTTAACTCCTGAATTTGCATGTAAATGTTGTTCATGGCAGTTCATGAATCTAATTTCCAAGCCACGTTGTTCATGGAAGTTCATGAATCTAATTCCCAAGCCTTCAAACTACTCAGTTGCTCTCTAATTTCCTGAATAAGAGTGTTTCTTCTTACTACCTTTAAAGGTCGAGAGGTTCATTAATTTGATTAAAATTAATACTCTTAAATAATTCAATAGTTTAAGGTTTAGACCTATTTTGTAAGATTTGAAGTTTATCTATTTATCAACAAGTCTAAATCCATCTTAACTCTCTATATTTATTAGGGGTCAAGTTGTGGCGAATATAATTTGAAAAACATATATAAAACTAGTAAAAATAGATATTAAAAGTCATATGATGGACAGTGTAAAAATGAAATCGTAAACAAAAATTTCGCTGATGAATAAGAGCACCCATCAAATTTAACCCCTGCCTCCTATACTTCTGCCTAACCTCACCCTCACATCACTACATCCTTATCACTCCATTTTCCCGTTGACTTCCACCCTCCTCATAACTCCATAACCCTCCCCCACTCCATTAACACGTACACCAAAGCTTCACATTACTTACGATTGATCAAGTTATTAAATTTAGATTTTGATGTGAAGTAATTCTAAATATAATATTTTTATATTAATATTATAATATTTATATATTAATTGTAATTTTTAATATTTTTATATAATATATTTATAATATTAATATAATAGTATTTTAATTAATCATTAAATTAAATTTTTTAATTAACTTAATTTTGTTAATAAATAATTAAGTTTAATAATGTAAATATAATTAATTAACATTAATTAGATTATTAATTATAATTTAATTTAAGATTACATTTTAATAAATAAAAAAATTGATTTTTAGTCTAGGGAGCAAAAAATCCAGAATTCTCGCAGTTTTGACTCATCAATTTTGGAGACTCATAGATTGAGTTTTACTTGGCCAAATGAGGTCGAGGACAACTCATTGGAAAGATAAAATCATGGAGAACATTTCTGAGGAAGTTTAATTAACAGATTTGATCATTTATTGGGTCTAAAATCTAGCATAAGATCAAGCTCTGAATTTTTAATAAAACTATTTTTTCTGAGTTTTATTTTATGCATTTTCAATTTCTCAAGCCTCTTCTGAATGCAAATCCATTCATCAATAATCTCTTTGGCTAATTAAAGCATCGCAGGCATCGATAAAAAGCTCATATTTCTTTTTCAATTATTTATTTAATTGATTTTGATTAGATTTGTTTTAATTCCAGATTTGGCATTTTGATTTTATTTTTGAATTTTATTTTTGTTTTTATTTGATTTTGCAGGAAAAAAGTTGAAGAGATGAGGAGAATAAGATCTCAATCAATGAAAATGCTCCAGAAATAGAAGAATGAAATTTTGAGCCAATGAAAATTGATTAAACAGATTTTTTCTTCAACAAACTTTCTTATTTTGAATTCCTTTGTAAATATTATAAATAGTAGATTGTAGGATGTAAAAATGGGGGCTTCTTCTCTTTGCAATTATAGAATTCTAAAAGCACTTCTATAATAGAGATTTAGAGTTGTAGGTGAGATGAGAGAAAATATCAAATCTGGGGATTATTGAGGATTTTTCTTTTGCATTCTGAATTATGTATGGAGAAAAAGGCTTGTACTACTGCAAGTCTTGTTGTAATAGCAAAAGTTCAAAGATTGTAGAGGACTATTGAAGACCATAGTCAGAGAAATGGATTCAATAAATTGCTATATATAATACTATTGTTTTAAATAATAGTTTCATTTTATGATGGCAGGAATGTGTCATTTTATTCATATGTGTGCATTATTCTCGATAAGAGTAATGTGTCTCAATTATATGTTATTATTTATCTCTGCTCTTCTGGGTTGAATTATGATTTCTGAGTAACTATTTACTCAAAAATATGCCTTTTAATACAAATTTAACAAATAATGATATGTTGTGAACTATTTCCTCATATTATTGTTTAATTATTCAAATTAATGATTTAACAATCAATATCATTTTGTGAACTACTTCCTAAATTTTTTTGGTTGATTATTTCAGTCAAGAGGTCTCTTAATAGAATGTCACTTGGTATTCATAATGTTAGTTAATTGAACTACATTGTTAGCTTGATATTCATCATAAGCTAGATATATTTAAATCCCAATCATTTAAATATCTCACTCTTGGTTGGGTTAGATCTATATCTGCCTAATTGAGATAGGATTAGGATTTAGTTCCTTTTGCTTGCATTTTAGAATAATTTTGCATTTAGATTAATTTTACATTTCTAAAAGTCCTCTTCATAAAGAGGCAAGCTTTAGTTGTGGCTTGGATGAGCCCTAAATCAACTTAAGGATCACTTTCTTGCCTAATCAGCAAGAGGGTTGATCTGATGTTTCTTCTCCATTGGTGAATGAAAGTCATAATTTAGGCTATTTTGGGGATTGAGAGAAGGTAATTGGAACTAGTTGAACCAGTGAAAACCACCATTAAAATAGAGAAGGAGTTGTTTTAAGGTCTGGACCGGGTGGTCATACCCCATGTTGTTGGAGCGAATTTCGAGGCTTCAACATTTTGGTGTTAGAAGGAGGATCTGAAACTTGTTTTCTATTGGAGTCCTTCTATTCTAGCATCTTATTTTTATTACAATGGATCCTCTTAAACTACCAATTTGGACTTGTATTTTTGGACATGCACCTTCCGATACTCCACCCGAAGTGGTAAGACTCTTGTCTTAGGTAAAGTTTAATGGTAAAACAAAGTCTTCTGTTTTTAATCACGCCTTTCAATTTATTCAAAAAATTTCAAATTCTACTTTTCATAATATTGATGAAGGAATTTTATGCAGGATTTTTACTCTTACATTCACGAAAAAAGCCAGAAGATGGTGTCAATCACTTCCAGTTGCCTCAAATCACAACTCAGATCAATTTGTTACAATGTTCCTTTGCAAATTTGATGGCCATAACTACGAACATGTATGTGATGATTTTGAATATTTACAAAGATTCGAAAATGAATCTTTAATTGATTTTACCATTAGGTTTTGTTTAAATTGTTTGAAATTTAAAATTGAAGAAAACCTATGGAAGAGGAATTATTAGATTGCTATGAACATATTTTCTCTCTTCCTCCCTTTCATAATCCATGCGAAAGTATTTCAAACTATGTTCAAACTCCTTCCAATTACATTAACACAATTAAGAATTCCAATATGAAGATGCAAATAAATGATGATGAAGTGGTCTCTATTATGTATAATCAATTCCTTCATTCAGCGCACACTTCCTACAGTATTGATAGTGATCGAGATGCACCTTCACATGTCAATGAATCTCAATCACAAATATTGGGAAATTTTACTATTCAAATGCAAGAAGGTACTAGCAATAACCTTGAAGAAGATACCGCTTTGAAATATGAAAATCAATGTGTGTCAGATTCAGAAGATCAGAGCATAAATCAACAAGTACAAGTAATTGTTGAAATTTTCAATAACGCACAATCTGTTGTACAAGTTTCTGAACTCTTTTATGATGAGTAAATTCCAAATTCAGGATAGCAAAGCAACATTATTCAAGAAAGCGCAAGTACACAAACAAATGATCTCAAATCCGAAATTTACAATGAATAGAATGCACAAGAATTCTCAAATAGAGACATTTTTATATCCATTACTTCTGATTCTCATTTTTCCCTTTATCCTGATATTTTTTCTGATAACAATTTATCCCCTCTTAACATCAATGATATTTAAGAAAACAAAGAGGTTGATCTTAATGAATTGTCAATTAATTTTTATCAAGATATAAAATTAATTATTGATCATTCTTTTGCCATTAATAAACATGTTCTTCATATTCCTTCTGGTTTTGATACATTGGATAAGATCGAAGGGAATACTAATGAATGTCGTGAGGTCATTTACGATAGTTACTTTGACATTAAGGACATTGATATGTCTACTTCACTATTGAATCCTTATGATCAAAATCTAATCAAATGTGAAAATGAAGAACACTCTAATTCAGAAATTGTTTTAAATAATTCTCATTTTTAAATAATTAATCATACTCATGATTTCAGCATTCGAGAAAACATTCTAATCTATGATTTATATGACGATCAAGATCTCATTCTTATTCATAGTCATGATTCTACTGGTATTAGAAACCATTCGAATTCTATTATTCTAACCAAGTCTTGTGAAAAGAAAATTGTTTTAAATCAATCCCAATTGTGTTGTTACAATAATTGTAACACTAGTGTAAGCTATGATTTGATTTTATTATTTTTCCTGCACTTATTTTGTTTGAATTCATATTTGTTTTCTTTTTTTAATTTTTGATTTTTAGATAATTTGTGTTGGCATATTGAGTAGCTCAGTATTGGGCACTCAATTGATGTGTTGTTTGAATGGGAAAATGAAGTTTTAGATTATAATCGTGAACATCAAGAGCTATTTCTCTTCCAATTTCAACTGATGTTCATTTCTTATCGATTACTTATACCTTCTCAAAGACAATGTCAACAAGAGAGTGTATTTTCACAATATGACCAACAATCTAATTCAATTAATAATATTCCACTGTATCTAACTGATTTGCATCCATTTTTCATAGACCACTTTGAAAAATATTTGGAAAGTTTTCCTTCACAGAAGATTGTTAATAGTTTAACACTTGTATATAACACTAAAAAAATTATGCATGCCATTGTATCTAAAAGCTCATTCTCACGGTCTGGCCTATCATCTTCTTTTTTGAACATCTCCCAATCAATCGTGGAAATCCATCTAGATTTCTATAATCCAATTGAAATTCAGTTGGAAGGGATATTTCAAGAGAAAATAATTGAAAATAATATATTAGCAATAATTGTACATTCTGCTTTCAGATTTACTTTCCTTAGTTTAATTTTATTTGTATTTTTGTTACTAATGATTGATCTGTACATACATGCAGGAATTAAAATGAGATAGTGATTACATTGGAAATATGACTATACTTAGTCATGTTTTCTTAATTAAGTTAGAAGTAGGAATAGATTAATTTAGATTAGATTTATTTTCTGTTAGCACCTATTTTAGTATTTCAGATTTCAATAAAGCAAGTAATGAATTTGACTTCTTATGGGCATTCCCTTTCATTTTCGGAAAAGCAGCTTAGAATATTTTAGAAGCTCTTAAGATCATACACATTTGTGAAAAGCACTTGATTGTCTTATTTTTCACAATGATCATACATGAAGAAATTCCAAGAATCTACTACAACTTAACAATTTTGGATTTATAAGTATTTCTGAAAAGGAAAACGTTTTCACCACTCTTGTCTTCCGATGTAAATTTAAGGTGGATGCAATTTAAAAATTCATTACTTAGCGTTTAGATTAAAAAAATAGATGATCTTGAACATGTGGGAATTTTGAAAGATACATGGGAGAAATTAAAGATTCATGAGGTAAAATTTATAGTCAATTTTCTTCCAGGTATGCATTTTAAAGTTTCATCTTCATCTATTGTTTGATTTTCTTTTTCATGATTTATTGCCTATTTATGTTTTGTTTATTTTTGCAAGTCTTCATTGCTTCAATTTTGGAGACTTGAAACAAGCAGGTAAATATTTTAAATCTATAGCATGCTAAGGAAAGTATTAGTTGTTTTGTTAGAATTTGAGGATTCATTAATTTTTCTTATATATTTCATTAAAATTCCATTTAGACTTTTAAATGCATTATTGGGAAATTCATGTTGGATCATCATAATATCACAACTCTCCTCATATGAAAGTTGCGATAACATCTTCCTCCAATCAAATAATTTAATGGTTAATCAAATTATTGAATGGAGTTTTTATAGAAAGGAAAACTTGAGTTAGGCACTTTTATTTTGAATACTTTAAAACATCCCAATATCATTGTATTGTTGTATAGCATTATTAGAGCATCCTAATGTCGAGACATTTCATATAAAGCATGAATTGAAGTATTGTGATATCCACCCAATCCCGATCCTGATATGGAATTTAAATTCGTTTTAAAAGATATTGCATCTGCTCATAAAATCACAATTTAGATTGGGACATAAATTTAAAAGTTTTGATATCCCAGATCTGATAAGAGATTGAATCCATTTTATAAAACTATCATGTCCATTCTACATGGCACATTGGCATATCAATGATGTCACATCTCGTTTTAAATCATTCAATCACTGATCTCTTATCAATCCTAAAGTCGGTCTTACAAATATGCCACGTCTCATATCGCATTTCGCATATCGGAAGTTTTCAATTGAGCATATCTCAAAAACCTTGAATCGCTGATCTCCAATAGTTGGTTTTGCCAATATTTCAATGACCATATAACCTTGGACCCGATATGACATTTAAATCCAGTTTTAAAATATATCATGTCCATCACAATTTTAGTTGGGGCATACGTTTAAAAGTTCTGATGTCCCAGAACCGATATGAAATTAAATCCATATAATTAAACGATCGGGTCTATTCTTCATTGCATATCAGCTTATCAAAGAGCTTACATCCTGTATTCAAAATCTTTTGATTGTCGATTTCTTGTAAAATTCAAAGTTCGTCCCACCAGTGAGCCACATCATCTATTAAAATCCTATTATCGCAAGAATCATATCAGCATTTCCTTTTGTTAATAATTCTAATCGCCAATATGACTATTCTTCGATATAATAATTGCTCCATTGCGATTTCTCATTGCATATGCTCATATCGCAATCTTGCCATTGCAACACTTATATCGCATATTGTCTTGACATCCTCCAATGCAATAAACTCCAATATATGCCTCTCTTCCAATGACTTTTAACTATTATATAACATTCAATCGCATATCGGCAAAAGATGAATCTCACAGTTTGAAGTTATGCATGGCAGAAAAACTTGCGATGAGAAAAAATCGATAAGACGTTGTGTTGTATAAAAGATTTTAAGGCACTCTTGGGCAACCAATATGGTAATGAAGCAATTGATAACAAAATTGTATCATGGTTAAATCATTTTTATTTCTCTTATATTTGAGTTTTAGATATATCACTCTATGTTTAATATATGAAATTCAAGACCTCCCCATCTACACATTGGTATTTCATTATCTTGGATTTGGTCTTACTCTGAACAGTTTATGAAAATCATGGAGTTGATATGAAACTTAAAATATTATAAGAACATTCATGTTTGTGATTCATTAAAAAGCATCATTTCATTCTCATCTATGATGAATTCAGTTCACTTAAGATTCCTTGAACACAAAACGTTGCTTTCTTAGTTTACGATTCACTTTAGTATAGATTTAATAAATGATGATTTTGGGGTTATAAAATTACAGTTAGTTCAACTTCTTCATGCTTTTAACTATAATTAAAGGAAGAAGTTAGATAGTATTAGAGAAGATGATACCTCTCAGGTAAGATTAAATGTGATTCTCCAATGGTATGTTTCATGTGCCCAATTTCATTTAATTTCATTTATTTACTTTTAGTTTCAGTTTCGTTTTTAGTTTTATTGATCTTGTACTCTGTTTTTATAGGTCTTCATGAACATTTTTCACCTCTATTAGACCAGATTTGGAATTCACTCTCATTTGTCTGGTAATGATCCTCATTGAATTAGCTACACTAGGGAGTTTATGAACCTTTAGTTTGTTTCTTTAAGCATTTCTTTTGTTAAAAAAGGGTTAAGATGGTGCTTTGAAAAAAAACAATTTACACCAGAAATAATTTTTTTGTTGTCGCTGAATTTTATCATCACTGTTATCGGAAGCCAAAACTCTTATAACTCTGCACGATAAAATTTATCTAAATCTCAACAAAAGAAGGAACATTCACATGATTATTTTCTTTTACTTCGTCCCATTAAGACATTGATATAAATTGTCTTGTTGGAGTTTATCTTTTAAAGATTTGGATTTTTCTTTTCACCTTCTTCATTTCTATTTTTGATTGCTGTTTCCTTTTCTTATTTTAGCTTAGGAATTATTTCTCTTTTCTTTTCAGTTTTGTTTTGCTTTTAGTGACTCTGCCATGATATATGTGAATGGACCTTTCTTGTTCAACAACAGTTGACATACAGGGGGAAATATTAACTCTGCCTATGTTGGGTAGCGGATCCCCCCATAGCATGTTTTTGGGGCTTGAAGCCCGAATTTTGGTCAAATGAAAAGCAAAGACCCCACGAAATGTGGGCGCGGAGCACAAGAGTCTAGGGCTGTCCGCCCTAAGATAATTTAATTTAATGTGAAGTGTGTTGGTCTACCCATGGTCCGTGGACCATGGGATTGTATAAATAGAGTGCGGCTCTAAGATGTAAGAGAGATAGTTTGGAATGATGAATTAGCTCTGAGTCTGTAAGTTCGAGTCTTGGGTTGTAGTAGTAGGAAGAGGCTCTGCAGCTGAGTGTGCATAGGATTGGTAAAGTCTGCAGCTATGTGCGCAAACCCCTACAGTTGAGTGCACAGGGAAGAGTTGGGATTGTACTTGGATAGAGAATTAATAAAAGATAAGGTGATTCTGAAATATTGTGTGTCTATGCTTCTGTTATATTTATGCATATCTTTACAATTTTATGATTGCGTGCACTTGTTATTAATGTTGAATGATTAATGAGAATATTGGGCCCACACAACTAAGTTAAGATCTATAATAATAGCACAATAAGGATAAAGGATCTAGACAACACCTCTTACCACCCTTTACAGAGCTGTGCGGAAGTAGTTGCACAAGTTGCGAAGGGCAGATGGTTGCACAGAGTAGCACAAGTGCCCAGGTTCGGTTCACGAACTTCATAGATTTCATCAAGACATCCCTAGTGTGCGAAAACCTAGTTCCAACACCCTCCCATACTACCTCAGGTGAGACCTCAGTCTGTGCACCACGAACTGTTGCCGAAAGGGCTAGTAGTTTCTGGATTTCTTTGGCTAAATCACTTTTGAACCTGGGTCAGGCCCCAACAAGCCAACAAATGGTTTCATTGCCAGGACCGGGATCTTCCTAAGGGATGTCTAATGTCATGCCACTGGAACCCAAAAAATAAGGAAATTGAAGAGTGGTTGGACAAGAAGATTCATGAGTTCATGACATAGGAAAACAAAACTCCGCAGGTATTCAAGAAAAGGTGGCTGGATCTCTACGTGTATATTGAAATCCATGAGATCTTCTTCACGTCCTTTCCTTTTGAACTGTATGAGTGTATCGCGAGGTTAGTTGATAGCCAAGGAAGGTGTAAGCTTGACCAACTGATAGTGTGGACTCCGGAATTAGTGTACATACTATAGGCATCAGAAGATAAGATCACACGAACTATGGACCATTGGCTCAACTGGATAATAAGGGGATTTATCATTGCTTTGTGATAAACACGATCGTGAGCTATAGTGAAGCAGAACGAAGTTTTCTCAAGGGACTGTGAGGGAAGTACATTAAATCTTTGAATACCTGGATTAAGATGTTGTTATGTGAAAAGTGGGTTATGCGAATACATTAATGTTTGTAATGTCGTGGAGTGGAAAGATCTACAAAGGTAGTGGGGAATTAGGAAATAGTCCCTTAATTTCACCTTCACGAGAGAGCGAGGAAGAGCTCGCTTGGGTCTCTCCGAGAAGTGGTTCAGTTTGATAAGGCAGTGCATTCCACATTTATCGCCTCCACCCATGCCACCACCCACTTCACCTCCTTCACCTCCATCTCCACCCACTCCACCCCCACCAACCCCGCAGTTTAGCATGGTAAGCGCAATCAAGCTACCCATATTCAAAGGAGTAGGGAATGAGGATCCAGACCAATTCTGGTTCGTGGTAAGAGTAGTGTGGGAAGCGCAAGGGGTCACAGACACCAACATTAAGAAGGCTACATTGGTGAGCACACTAACATGGTATATCAAGCACTCTAATGACCACCCAAATACAGGGATAACAGAGATCTAGAATGCATTGAATAGAGAATTTAGCCAGTTGAAATTAGAGACACAGTCAATCATTGGGTTTAAAGAGATCGTGATGCTTCCAGGTGAGACCCTCTAGGATCTGGATAAGTAGCTAAATAGTACGATCTGCAGGGCTAATACGACGCTCACGGATGCACAACATCACTCATGGTTTGTGGCATCTCTAACACTGCACCTGAGGAAGGTGTTGTCACAACAGAAACTTTCTACCTAGGTCAAAGCGTTGGAAATGGCAATGAGGTTGCATGAGACACCGATATCAGATCCGGGGCTAGGAGTTCAACAAATCCATGCACAACTACAGAATCTCTGCGTGGAAATGCAGAGCTTGAAGTAGGATAGGGCACCACGGCCAGAGGCACGCGAGGAATTGTGGTGCATAAAATGCAAAGGCCAAGGCCATGACAAGGACCA
Organism: Pinus taeda; assembly: GCA_000404065.3. Taxonomy (NCBI): domain Eukaryota; kingdom Viridiplantae; phylum Streptophyta; class Pinopsida; order Pinales; family Pinaceae; genus Pinus; species Pinus taeda. The sequence goes on from APFE030581023.1 coordinate 94,498, forward strand.
CTGTCCAGTATTCGGGAACTACTTGGTAGGAGGGCGACAATGCCATTGAGACCAAAGGCACAGGCAGGGCCAAGTGCGACACCCGTGTTATGGTGCTTGATCTATCAGATAGGAGGAAAACACATGATGGATAATTGTCATTTGTTGCAGAAGTATACACCGGCACCCCAGCAACTATTTTATAATTTCTGTAGGTCAGTGGGCCACGACGAGCGTACTTGTCACAACCATGAGTTAATGATGGATCAGACCCCAGGCTATAGGATGCAGATAGAAACACGAGCCCTTGACCTAGCTGTGGTGATGGCGTGCGCTTGATTTCAGGGACGAGGTCGAGGACGAGGAGGAATGGGACCAGGAAGGGGTCGTGGATAGTTAATTTGTTACAATTGTGGAGGACTAGGGCACTATGCTTGTGATTGTACCAACTCGACGAGAATATCTTGTTCATGTTGTGCTTACTTTGATCATGAAATGATAGATTGTCCTATGTTGATTACATAGATGTGCAAGAAAGGGGTACTCCAGCCTCCTCCGACTCAGAATATCCAAATGATGAGGTCTGAACTGCACGAAGAAGACCCAAATGTGAACATGATGCTCAAAAGTGGTGCGAACACAAGGGAGGATAAGGGGAAGAAACCTGAGGAAGATACATGGGTTCGCAAGGATCCTACAAAGGAACCCGAGTTTGACCTAGAACGCGCAAAGGAGACGTTCATGGAAGCTAAGAAGAGCTTCGTGGAGGCCTCTACTTTAGGTAGTAAGGATAAACTAGAGCCAGGGATGGATCCTTCTATGCTTACTATGTTTTTGGAGACATGCATGAAAATGTTGTGCGACAATAAGGTAGTTAAGGGACTACAGGAATTGATCACCAGGTGCACAGGGTCAAGGGAACCGCACGTAGTCCGAAAACTGGGAAAGCATGCATTGCGCACAGGGAGGGAAATGAGATTGATGGCGCAGATTGGTGAGTTTGAAATGGGTCAATTAATCCTAGACCTGGGTTCTGACGTGAATGTATTACCGAAGCAGACTTGGGAGTGTATGGGCAGGCTTGTGTTACAATGGTCCCCTATTCAATTATGAATGGTGGACCAACAGAAGATTTTTCCCATGGGAAGGTTTCCAGGGGTAATAATTGATATCGAAGGCACGAGCACACAGACGGATTTTGAAGTAATAGAGATTGTCGATGACAGTAATCCTTATCCCACATTGCTAGGAATAGACCAGGCCACTGATATGAATGGAGTCATTAACCTGAAGAAGTGGAAGATGATATTTGAGAAAATGTCCCTATGCGTAGTAGTTCCGCTAGACCCAGCCGAAGGAGCGCGCTACATTGAACCAGTGCGTGACGATGAGCTAGATTATATTTACCAAATAACCGCGCGAGACTAGGAGTAGGTGAACCCGACTGCAGATGGGAGAATCTCATGGGAGCACGACAGTTCCTGCACTTCGGATTCAGATGAAGAAGTAGAACACTGGAAAAACCAGTTGCACGGAGTCACAATGCTAAATTGCAACATGAGGATTAGATCACTATGTTTTGTGACGACAGAAGCAAGGGAACTGCCAACATATGATGGAGTAACAGCAATGGATGAATTCCTTGACAAATTTGGAAGTGCAGTACTAGAAAAACAGTGGTACGACGCGCTGGAATGGGCACTGTGTGCAACACCCTCACAATGGTGGAGTACACATTAGAAGACCATTGTAAATTGGCATGAATGTAGAAGACGGATGCGCTTACGATTTGGAAGCCCCCAACGTTGAACAAGAGCCAGGTAGCTAGGACGAAGCAACTTATGTGCCCACCTATGTCGATGGGTGTAGATGTGTGCTGTGCAAGTAAAACCCAGACTGAGGATCGAAAATTAGAACCAAACGCCACAGTAGGAAAAGCGACAAATATTCCACGTCGGAGCATTCAAAGAGCTATGTGGAATCATGAACAAAGTTCACTAGGCGAGACGAACTAACTGGGACCTATGTGTAGCAATGGTTCGATGGGCCTATAGGGCCGTAAGCAAAAACCAGAGCACAAAAGTGATCCCAAAACTGATGAGAAGAGATAAAACCATAAGAGCAGAGAAGAATCCCCATACAATAGCTACCACAGTTGGGATAGTACGTGAGGACCCCGAGTAAAGGAATTATGCAGTTACAGGAAGCCATTCGACGAGGGAACTTGAAACTTTGCAAACTTGAAGACGATTGGCTACGACTTAGAAAGAAAAGCATGATATTAGACAGAGAAATCAACAAACTAGAAAACGAAGTCATGCAAGCATGCTATGCCGAGAAAATAAGCACAATGGGACAAGGAATAGCCATCCATACTATTCAGTAGAAGAATTTATGACCTTTCTACCATGGCTGCGACCACACTTTACTAGACAAAGTAAACATGGGAGCACACCACATAAGGAGGAATGCGAGACGCTGACCGGAGTGAGGGTAACTAAAGAAGGCAAATTGAAGCCTCGCATTGGTGGTGCGACCACCTGACTATCTGTAGGAAGCACAGTCCCAGTGCTCCAAGCAGTTGAAAGAGAGAGCGAGACTTTAAAAGATTTTGTATGGGAGTTGCACGACAAGGAGGTTGCGCGCAGGATCGGTATGTCACCGGGGTCACGGCCATGCATAGGGGGCTGCGCTGTTGCGCAGGTAGGCTAGGAGGTGACCATTGGTGTCACTGTTCATGACAAGACGTCCACTTTAAGGAAAAAAGGAGTGGGCGGCAGGCAATTAAGACACAAATTGAGAGCTATATTTGGGATGATCTATCGCCAAGAAGGCATTAATGATGTAGAAGTGGGGGAAAGGGTCAAATTCAAATTCAAAGGAGGCTATAAAACCCCTAAGGCGAGCTCCGAGGCAACACTTGGTTGCTTGAGAATTGAGCAAGTATAGAGCATTGAGCACTGCGTACTCTTACCGTCCTCAAGTGTAGACACAATGACAGTTGCTAGAACAAGAGTGCGATTCACCGAAGTTACCGTGGAGCCCCGTATGTCCCATGAGGATCCTAAAGAGGCGGAAGCTGCGCAAAAAGTTCCAAAATCACCATGCACGCCATGGCCACAAAAAGATAAGCAAACGATGGGGCCAGTCCGTGTATCCCCAAGAAACCCACGGTTTGGCAAATTTTCAATGGCAGAGAAGGGAAAAGCCATCACCATTGAAACATAGGAAGAGGAGAAAGACTTGTAGCCCCTGATCGCCTAAATTGAGGTGAAAGATGATGAGGTCGAGGATGCCTCCCAAAAGCATTCCGCGAGAAGGTTACCTCCTTAAATCCCCCGTGGAAGGGGAAAGCCAAGGTACCAAAGGACTTGGAGGCGACGAAGAGTGCACTCCAGACCCCGATCCTCCCCGATGATATAAGGTTTGAAGGTCCACCAATGGGACGAGTACCTACTATGAAGTTTGAATATGTTGAGATTGCAACAAGATGATGGAGCTTAGTGAAAAGAGTCGCCTTCACTAAGTGGGCCCGCAGGCTATTTTTGGCGCAAGTCTATTTTTAGACTATGTCTATTTTTAGACATATGGATCATGTCTATGGATTGCAGGTTGCTGTTTATGGATGATTGATCAAGTTGGGAAAAATAGATGGACTTCTATTTTTGATGAAAGTGTGAGTGATCACAGTGTGAGTGATCAAGTCTATTTTTAGACTGGCTGTCAAAAATAGAAAAGTCAAATATTATTATCTCACAATAATATTTGGACTATAAACTTAATCTTATTCTCTTGGAGCACTTCAGTTCGAGCTACGGATGTGGCACATGCAATTCCATGAAGGAAATACGTGGTTCTTATGGGTTAGTTGAATATTTGCATGCATGACTTCAGTTAGAACTCAAGTGAGTTGAGTTTAGTGGACTGGAGGTGCAGTTGATGGAGTTGTGTTCAGTTTAGCTTTGTTAAACTGGTTGTATTTAGTCTAACTGGCGAATAGACTAGAGATGAGTTGGGTGAATTAGTTATTAATTAATTCACAAGTTATTAACTCATAATACAACTAATGAATACATCAGTTAACTCAGTTGCATGTCAGTGCATGTTCAGTTCAGCAGGGACAGGTGTTAGAGAATCAGATTGCTATCAGTTGTGACTATAGTTGTGCATCAGATCTTGCACAAATCAAGGGATTGAGTATGCCAATGAGTTTGACCACATTGTAGCTTGTGCTCATGTGATTTAGCCAAGTAAATACGTGGTTGCCTTGGAATTATCATCAGTTCTTGAGCAGGTATTGAGCAGCGGAGGCAGGCAAGCAGCGAAGGAGATTTGAGCCAGTGATTGATTCAGATCCGAGCTGTATTGTATGTAACAGAGGTGGAGATACTTGTGAGAAGTATTATGCTGTGTAATGTTACATGACTCAATCATTAATATACAGATAGTTGGGGTTTTTAGCGAGATGCTTTCCCTGGGATACATACTGTGTTAATGTGGGAATGCTCTTGATGTTTTATTGTTATTGATGCTGCTATATTGATGATCAACGTAGAGGAGCTTATGTATTGTGTATGTTTTCCGCAATAGTACATGATCAGGATAATCTCTGTTGAATATGTGTTAAATTATTCAAAATTTCTATAGTTTAGTTAAGTAGTTAGGTTTATTTTTGAGTAGTTGATAGTCGAAATAAGAAAAGAAGATCACCCCTATTGTCTACACATCCCTAGGGAATGTCTGCTTCTCATTTCGTTAAGTTTTTTTTTTTTTTTTTTTTTTTTTTTTTTTTTTTTTTTTTTTTTTCGTGAATAAAATTTGCTTTGGTTAACAGCATTCGACGTTTACAAAAGACACATTTTTTTTCTCTATCAAGATTTTAAACTTCTATGAATGACAAATATTTTTTTTGAAACTTGATCTTTATTATCAATAGAACTTTAATCCAGATATGATATTAGTTTCAACTCCAAAAAACTGAAGAAAGTAATCTCAGCGAAGTAATTGTTTTACATCAGTACAATGAAAGGCATCAATGAAAGGATGAGGAATCCCTGTAGAAACAAAAATTACCAAAGAGGCTTTATTATTGTCATCCAGAACTTTCTTAAGGAAAGAAAATTGACTTCCTCCCTGCCAAAGGAAATCGCAGCATTCAGGGGAGTAATCCAATGAAAACACTATATCTCAAAGAATAAGAGGTCTCATCATGAGCCGACTTATCATCATCACAGATATTATAACTTGCTGACTTTGCCAAAACTGTCCACCAAAACAGGGCAATGACTCAAGATTGTTGCAATCAAAAGACAGGGGGTCTCATCACGAGCCAGCTTGTTCAGCAAAAGTATAAATCTAGTGAATGACTGTGTCGTAATTTGGCCAACAAACCAAGACATTGTTCTTTAGAGAATAAAAAAGAAAAAGTGTCAAAATGGGTTTTTCTCTGAATAGTTGTAAACACTTAGGCAGGATAAAGGATCATTACTGGTTAATAAGTAACCCTGTCGAGGCTATGGACGCCTGCTGGCAACAGAGGCTCTACCTGCGACAAAGACACATATTTGAAAAGGACTGCTGCACAGAGAAGACTTTATTTTAATTTTTATTCAAAGACCAAGTAAGGGCTAGTGTAAATGCAAGAACAAGCTAAGAGTACAAGTAAATAGAAAGGAGTTGAAACAAAATATCACTGATAGTTTGAAGTATAATATTTTTATCTTTCTATAATAAAGTTTAAGTTTTCTGAGATTTTTTTTTATTATTTTTAGAAGTTTTGAAAAAACGTCAAAAGAGAGTCAGAGATAACTGGTTCTCCCAAGTGAATCGCCAATTGTTGTGGCTAGCAACAACCCCCCATTTTCATTTAACTATCTACCCAAAATACTAAATGAATAGGGGACCCCTAGTTTAATTTTGAGAAAAATCAAATTTTCCTTCTTCAAAATAAAGATACCATTGCAGGCTTAAAGCGGTCTTTCGAATATTTTAACCTAAGCCTGCGATAAGGTAAAGGTCTTTAATAAATTGCATTAATGCGCAAGGCCCCCCAACGTCAAGCCTAACGTCGCGTCGCAATAATTAATGTCCATAAGAAAAAACCTCAAAATCTGCCGATCTCCGATAATGCCGATCGCAAGATCGCGCATCGCAGAAATGAAATGGCAATACTTAACAAACATGAAACTCCTGTGACCCGCGATGTTGCGACCTGCGATATTGTGATCGCCGTGATGACACATTCTGCGATCTGGCGATTTGCGATAAGCACGCCTTGCGATGGCACGATCTTCGATAGAGCATAAAGCGAATCATGAATCATTTAATCGCAAATCCTTTGGGCACGCCATTCAAAGATAGACCACTTACCATAATCTGACTCCAAATCATGCGCTTTTAATTATAGTAAGTGGGTTAGTTGTCAGTTATTTAATGAAATAAAGACGCGTGCTTTGCTGAAGAATTGTTTCACGTAAGGTGGCATATTTAGTGTATCGGTTGCATTTAAAACTCTCCCATCACCTTTCTCAATCAGTCATTTCCACCTCGCTGGTAATCTGCAGGAACTAGGAGATAAGAAGATTCAAAAAGTCGAACGCAGAAGCAAATGGGAAAGAAGAATAATGCCCAAGGCTCCGAGGCGAAGGAAAAGGCAAAGGAGATGGCGCCCTTGTACACAGACACTGCATGCAACAGGGACGCAGGAATTTCAACCTGGGAAGGCATGTATAGGCTGCTGGAGGAGGAAAATCCCAGAGTAATGAAGGTCGATAGCGCCGCGGGATCACTAAACTATTCCGAGGCATACTTAGAAGAGCTGGCTTTTTCATTTCCTCATCGACTAGCAGCTAGACCCAAGATATTGCCGTATACAGATATGATCAAATGGATACTTGACAATGCAGAGTTACAAGGTAGACAATTCAAGGCTCCAGGGCATGGGCTCATAGGATCATTCGCTGCGCAAGACTTAAAGCTTATGTATCATCTTCCGGAGCCTCAGACGACCTACAACACGCAATTTGTCAAGAAATTCGCAGCAGAGAACCCAAACCTGGCAGAAACCACTAAAGAATGGACCAGAAGAGAGGAGCCGCTAAAAAAGGATAAAAATGGTATGTATAGCACTGGTTCTCTCACCTCTTCATATTGTTTTGCTGTGGCCATGTTGTACAGGCTGTTTGGGATGCCAGACATAAATAAATTTTCGTCTGAATGGTTACCACTCATAGACACTGCCACAAATGCCGATCTCGTGGATTGGGCCAAAATATTTTCTGATAATTTATTCACTGCTGTCATGAATTACCATTCTAAGAGATCCTTGTCACAAAGGGTCTATCCTCCATTTTATCTGTCTGCTTACATTATGGATTCTATTTGCTATGTATCTAAATTTCCAACTATGGGTTGGAAATGGACTACCCAGGACTCGTCACCTATTCATGTTTACCACAAAGTATTATGGGATTCACAGTTTTCCCCTCACTTCTATCAGATATGCCACGGGCTCATTTTACCCCTATATAGGATGATGTATGGTGAAGAACCCTCGAGGTGCTCACCCGAAGCACAAATAGACATCATCCCTATCGCAAGATGGTTCGAGGAAGAATGGTTCACTTATATCAGAGTCTTTGGGAGCACTGTGCCTCCACATGTCCTACCTCTGTATGTCCCCGACAAGCTTTTGGCTAGGGAAATTGCCTATCAAACTTGCTCAGAAGGCGGCCTAACCAAAGAGCTAAAAGACAAGAAGAAGGCCATATGGCCTCAATTTCCTGTAGCTTGTGGGGCCTTCTCATTATTTGATGTAGGACATGCTTTTGCCGATGTAGGGAATGTGACATCCCTACAATTATTTAAATTCCTCGCTCGACCTTTTGACCTAAATAATGTTTCCCATGATTTCACTATAAGTTTCAGAATAAAAGGTTTCGCCGGAAAGAAAGATTTATTTGATGACTTGTTTCAAAATAAAAGTTCATTCCAGGAAGTTTTGCGAGAAGCTAAGTCAAGGTTATCCCCAGATGACCTCGAAATATTTTTGTTATTCAGAGAAAGAAGGCTAGCCAGTGTTCCTCTAGAAAAGCTGCGACCACTCGCCAGAGAGCCTACTCCAAGTGTCAGCCTCAGCGGAAACTCCAGTACTTCCAAATCCAAATCTGATGTTGTCCAAGGAACACCCGAACCTTCTAAAAGATCTGCAAGCGACCAAAGGAAAGTCAAAGAAGCAGCCAAGGATACTGCTCAGTCAAGCGCCATGTTGCAACTGCAAGTTATCGCTTCCCCACCAAGAAATGTCCCTCCTCCCGTCACTACATCGTCACTCATAACGAAAAAGCTCGATAAAGAGTGGGAAAACTTCAACGAGCTAATCAGCCTTGAAGGGCAAGTTCCAAGAACGCCTGTGAGCGATGCGCATGTAACATAGGAAATGGTTTCAACCATGGTCGGTAGTGTCTCAGAAGCAGAACACAGTCATATCGCTCCGTCTTCTGAGCTCCTACTTAGTGTAGAGGAAATTCCCCCACTGGACGTGTTCTATAGTCCCCAACATAAAGCAGTGGTGAGGAGACAAAGAAAGAAGAGAAAGCTGGAGAATATGCTGTCACAGGACGCCGAATATTTAGACGTCTTATGGAAAGACCCTAACAACAATCCGACAGAAAATCTCATGAAGTTGTCTCAAATCGCAGGAGCATACGCTTCTGTGACTATCGACAAAGCGTCGGAAGTTCAGCAACTGTTGAGGGAGCAAGAAAACCAGATACAGCTACTATAGCAACAGCTGCAACAGGCCAATGCCAACAATGAAGCATCCAAACAACTCGAGAAACTACAAGAAGACTTTCAGCAAATGTAGGTAAGCTATCAGAAAAAACTGGACGAAAAAGGAAAGCAGTTGCAAGCTTTACAAGAAATACACAAGAACGAGCCCAAGCTTTCCGAATTCATTTAAGAGTCTACTAGCTTAAATGAGCAACTTCTGTAGCAACATGAAGAGTTGGGACGAAAAATATCGCAGTGGAGTCACTATTGCGAGCTGAGCGACAAACTCACCAATCAAGTGACAGACCTGTGAAGTGACTACGACCAGGTTGACAGACGAGTGACAGACTATATAGCTTGGCAGGATGGAGAGGAAGGGAAGAGAGCAAATTCACCCAGAATAAACGAAAGCCATAAAGAATTGCTCTTCAACAAGTGGGACGATCAAATCAAACAGGAAGAACAGGCGGCAGAGGCAGCGGCGACACAGGCAAATGTTCTTATAGACTGTGTAAATGAAAATTTACACAGAGCCAACTTAATCACAGAAACCACCCTGGGATACCTACCAAACAAGTCACAAATAGAGGCAGAATGGAAAGAGAAGGCGCAGGAAAAGGGAAAAGAGATCTAGGCTTTGAACAGACTGAATTGGGAGTGCTATTGGGCATACTTAGTCAAGCCACACAGTCAATGGATGACTGTGAGATGCATCATAAACTCAGTAGAGAAAGTAGTGCCAGCTCCCATAGATTCCGTTTTCACAGCCCAGCTCAGCGCAGAGGTCGGCCAACCGACTCTTCTCAAATCCATGCTAAACACTTGCAGTTTCAAAGATCAAATTCAGAAGTAGCTTATTTTTAGTAGTTTGTTGTTTCTTTTTGTTTAGATTAGAAAAAGGACGGTCGTTTGAGAACCGTATCCTACAATTTTGTAAAAACACTATTATTATATTTAGGAAGTAGTATTTTAACCCTTCTCATGCATTTAGAGAAGGGTCTGGAGATTTGTCAAAAACTTATCCTCAGAACATGCACTTCTGCACCCTCAGAGGAGGTTTTGATGAATGGA
>APFE030581023.1:104339-127272 GCA_000404065.3 Pinus taeda
TACTTGCATTTTGATATCTGCTACTGATGTTGCACTTCTGTACTCTTGGTAGATTTTAGAACAAGTAGAGATAGATCAGTTTTTGCTTGAAGCTTATGGGTAGAACTAGTCATAAATGGTACTTTTATCTCTTGGCAATGTCTACTTATGCTCTTTAAGTGATTTACAGTTTCAGTTGTTTATATGTTACTGCATGAATATATGGGTTATCATTTGGCACTTTTGTACAGTGGAGTCATATTGTTTATGTGTGATATATGAATGGCTTATTATGTGATATGCTGTTCACAACTACTTTGCCTAACTTCTTATGCAAAATGGTTTATCTCAAACGGTTTCTTTTCTTATGATAGCTGAATGATCTTTATTACCAGTTATTATTCGAAATCTTTTTAGATCACATAATGTAAAATATACAATCCCGTGTTAGAATAGATTTGATTTGTTGTTTCTCACTAGATTACAATAACATAGAGTAAAGTTAAAGAATCTGATTTAGATTAGCTTTGAAAATACTCTCAGATCAGCATAGTTCAACTCTATACACACACACACACCCAAGATCGGGAAACTGGTCCCATTATCCCCAGTCGGACCCGCTATACCAAACGGATAAGGAACTGCCAACCAAGGTCCGGACCGGGTGGGTATCCCCCTTGTTGTTGACCCGATTTTCGGGGCTTCAACAAGACCTCAAATCATACTATCTAGGGAATGGTTGAAACCATCCTGATTGTGAGAAAGCCTATATATAATAGGTTGTTCTTATGATTGTATAGAGTGTGTATGTGTGAAGTTCTTGGGCACTCTCCAGGTATCTTACTTGGAGAGCCACTTAATTAATAGAACATTGATTTTTATCATGGTTTCAGAGTTTCAGGATTGGAATCCTGTACGCTGAGCAAGGGCGCGACTACTGTGGAGTCGTCGCGAGATTTTGGTGGCCAAGTGCGAAGTCTGTATTGTGAAAATTTTCAGGGTTGTTTTCTTCTCGGCCAGTCATGAGTCTTTGGTTGACTAGGGCGAGTCCAAGCTGTACAGTTGCGACTTTTCGCGACTATCAAATTAACTCAATGCGCTGACAGTTGTCTATGCATTCGGCTACCATCTGAGAACGCTGCACGTCGAAGAGAGTGATTCAGGCTACACATTTTTTTTGTGAATCAAGTTTTGATTTTGTGGAGAACATAACATCTAGACATCATCAACGTGATATGTTGGTGAAGGAGCCCATGCTGTGACACTGGGAAATTGAGGCATCCATTAGCTAGAGTATCAAGGTCACAAGGGGTTCATATTACTCGCTTACATTTAGTGTGGTGAGGACTTATGCACAATTTGAGAGATTGAATGTCTCTGTTCCTTTGTTTTCTGGAGACATATCCATACAAACCTTGTATAGTAGCAATGTCTGAGATGCTTATTCCTGGGCATTCAAGGCTCTTTCCAGTGTAGTCAATGTTATTCTTCACAACCCTGGCATTGTAGAAGATCTAGCTTGTGGACCAGTGCTAGATGTAGTGGAAATCAAGGAGTTTTTCCGCCTCGGTTCACAAGATTCGATCTGATAAAGAATGGCAATTTGAGGAGGGCCCTTACATGTTCCCAAGCTCACTCCGGAGTGCTTCTCCCTTCCAATGTTGAAGATTCCATTTTTCGTCTGCTGGGATGAATCATCGAATCTTTGAAAGCTGTCAAGTACCTTGACGGGGCACATTTTGCAGTTCCGCAAGGCAGGAGGGTTGTGGATCTCGTGGCCGGCAAGGAAAGCACCATATCCCAGGTCGTGATAGATCATTGTGTGAGATTCCACGAGATTTGTATTGGATCGATGCATGTACAAGGGGCGCTCTCACTGAAATCTCTGAGCTGGTTGAGTAAGCTCTGTGGTGTTGAGCACTGTGAAGAGGAAGTGAGTTCCCTTGTTGTGCTATTGTGATCCACTTGAGAGCACTGCGTGTGGCCACTGTCTTGGAAAGTGGCAAATCGACCTTGGTGTGCTGCATATTTGCTAAAGGTGAAGCCATTGAAGACCGCCAGGATAGGAATGGAGATGAGTCCACTGCAGATTGAAGTGGATTCGATAGCCAGATCAAGAAAAGGAGATCTGTTGTTTTACCCTACTGTGTGAGAAGTGACAGAAAGAGTAAAATGGCGAAAAATTGTGCTCGAATCTAAATTAGCGTCTTTTCAAGAGTTGTGTGTGGGCCAGCAAGGTCATCATATTGGTAGGAGGTGTCGAACACTTGTAAATTATTATATGTCACACAAAATGTGGATTTTTTTTTGTTGATTTGAACCCATGTTTAGAAATATGTGCATCAGAATTAGATACTGATAGTGTTTCCAACTTGTCAGAGGTCGTTTAGTTTCTCATCACCAGAGCTGAGGGCACTAAGACCTACGTGGCACAAAAGCCACAGTCTACAAGGTTCTACAGTTGAAGAGCTGCCAAAGGGAGAAGTTTCCTACCTATGTGGTAACGGGGTTGTTAGAACTCGTTAGAGGATTGTGTGGAGTCGAAAAGGAATCTCCAAGCGAGATAAGTTGGACTTAAACAACATGACATTATTTGAAGATATTTTTAATTTTGATGATGATCTTTTTCTCATGTGGGCATTTGGCATTAACATGGGTAATATATTCGAGTCAGAAGAAATTTCAGAAAAAACAATGTGGTTCTGTTGATGACTACAAGAATCAAGAGGCACAATCTGTTGTGCAAGATTCACAAGTTGATCTTAAAAAAGGGTGTGAAGAGGAACAAAGTGTTGAAGATAAATGGGATGAGCAGATGAAGCTAATTGTAAATATGTGGCAGAAGAAAACAAAGCTGGAGGAAATTTAAATTTTGCTTATCTCATTAATATTTTTGTGTGTGCAGATGATACCAACAAAAACAAGGAAAAAGTAACGAAGTTTGGAGAAGAATTGAAATTTCTTGAAGCATGGCTTGAAACACCATGTCTTTATGAAATAAACATAGAAGTTGCAGTAATGAATGGTGAAGACATCATCGCTGGCGTTCAAATGGTTGACACCGGAAATAGTGAGAAGGAAACTTCTCCTATCTAGCCTGCGATAATTCTGAGAAGGGGAAGAATAAGAATTCAAGCTTTCCTTCACAGGGGAAGAAATGAGGTGAAGATACAACACTACCTCATGGCAAAGAAAGTGAAGATGAAGCTTCATCCATAAATGAACAAGTATGGGCTCTGTTGCAAGAAGACAAAAATGAAAGCTCTGTCTTTTGCCATTGTAAGCCTACTTGAGACTAGAACAACAGGCGTATGTTTTTTTGTTTGTTTGTTTTTTTTTTGGCAATACCCTTTCTCCATTAAGGGGGAATGTTAGAATTAATGGAGAAATCTAAACTTATATTAATGTTGTGATGTTGATAGGACTGAGACTCTAATCTTAGACCTCAGATCCTACCATATAGGGAATGGTTGAAGCCATGCTGATTGTGAGAAAGCCTATATATACTAGGTTGTTCTCTTGATTGTATAGAGTGTGTATGTGTGAAGTGCTTGGGCACTCTCCAGGTATCATACTTGGAGAGCCACTTAATTAATAGAACATCAATTTTTATCAAGATTCACACATTTTCTACCTTGGCTCCAATTAACATTTTCATAATCATTCAGTTTGGTATTCATCTAAACGTGTTTATGCAATTCCACTCTCTCTCAGCGAAGCACCTTAGTCTCGTCCTCTTGTTTGTTTGTATTTTTTGTGAGGACTTGGACCTTCTCCATCTCTTACATAGTTGCAGCCATCTGCTCCTTGAGCTTCAAATTCATCACAATCAAATATAATGGAAGGAAATCCAATTTCTTCATCAACTGGCAAACTTGTCCATGTCAGTGCAGCTGGTATACCAAACACAATTTTTGGTGCCCACAATGCCTTCTTCGCCTTTCCATGTGGAGAACTTTCTATTTTCACTATCCGTTAGTTTCAACAAGTTCTCCCCCTTCAAGGGTCAATTCATCCAACTCAACTAGTCACTCTGAATTACTACCCCTCCTGAGTCCTGGATGCTCAAACATGGTTGGAATTTCAAAATTGGCCCACCCATCAAATTTAATGGTTTTCACACCTCCCTAACCCTTCTTCATACTTTCATAAAAAGATCTTGATGTTTTTACAAATTTTTAAACTGTATTTGACAAGAAAATTTCCCATCAAATTCCATCATTGTGTCGGAATATCATTTGCCTAGATGTGTGATATGCACAAATATGCTCAACCCAAAAACACAAATCTCGTCCAAATCAGCTTTGAGACTAATATCCTTGCAAGATTGCAATGATGAAACTTGTGGACTGAGACCCAGATTTGTTGTGATGGTGGTTGAAGCCATCAAGCCATGCCCCCCACGAGTTCGTATGCGCCGCCAAGGAATTTGTTTCTTCTAAGACCAATAGATATTGTTGATTGCAAAAATCGTGGGAATTTCATCGCCAAATTGTGTTCCAATGCTTCCCTGCCAAATCTTGGTGCAAACACGAAGGGGAATTATCGATCTAGTAGTTGGTAATTCGCCAAAGGCCAAACAATTCACATCCACTCACTACAACCCATGGTTTCCCAATGCCTTGTAAGCCCCAAGCTCTGAAAAAATAACTAAATTAGCCAGCAAGATAAAGCACGTTGTTGAAGGAGGAGGTGTATCTGTTAACCTTGTTGGCAAATGGCCCCAAAATGGATCCAAAAATGTTTTTTTAAAGTCTCCATAAGCCAGCATAATCATGTCAATGTACCCAAATATGCTATTGAAGGCTTCGAAATTACCTAAGGATCATTCAAAAATCCAACAGTCACATGCCAAGAACCCTTAGCATGGTGGAAATACACTATCGGAGGGCAAAAACACATAAAAAATAGTGAAAAAGCACACCTCGGAGGCTTAAACAGAAATGCACAGCAGCTGGTAGATCTAGCCAATCAATGGCCCAGATCTAAGCGACAAATCTCAATCGGCACTGCAGAGAGGACAACTTAAAGGAACGACGCAAGACACCATCGATCAACGATCTCCGATGATGGGATCGGCGGGTCGCATCAGCAGATCGCTATCGGGGATTACTATGAGCGCTAACCATGGACCTCTGGCTTGGGCGATATGCGATTACGGTCAAATCGCATCACTGTATCGCAGCGAAACAACACTAAAAGAGTAGGGCCTATGCACAAGCATATTTGCGACCCGATAACCGGACCCGACAATTATGTACGCGTTATTGCATTGATTTTGAAATCCACCAAAGCCCAGTCTCAATGTATTTTTGTGTGTTTTCGTTGTTTAAACAAAATACAAGGGAACCTTGGGGCATTGCGATAACAATGAAGCCTGGACCCAATGGGATTCGGAATGAAATCAGATATTATTTCAAGTCTGTCAAAGCCATTTTTTCATGTTTTTTCAGTGTTTTTCATGTATCTCCAAATACAAATGGAACCAAGGAATAAGCTGAATGCGACTTGCGATAGCGATGAAGCCTAGACCCAATGGGATTTAGAATGAAATCACATATTATTTCAAGTTCGAAGGGAGCATTTTCAATGTATTTTTGTGTTTTCGTTGAATAAATGAAATACAAAGGGAACCATAGAATAGGCCAAGTGTGAAATTCGATAGCGACCCCAAGGACGGACCTGACGGATGAATAAACTATTTTTGAGGACTTTTGAAGTCCAAATTACATAGAGAAGGTGGGAATTTATAGTATTGCATCATTTCTCTGTTCATAACAAAAAGCAGTCACTGTTTGCATTTTAAAAGGATTTCATAGGCTCGAAGAGCCATTCCACCACAGAGCAGAGGTTGAATCAACTGAAAGTGATTGTGGAGCCACAACACGACACACCCAAAACAAACGGAATAATTGTGGGACATCTATGGCATGAGAGAGCTCCCAGACAACGTAGCAAACTACCCAAAATATCTGAATGTGGTTATTCTTCTGTCAGAAGAAGAAACCTCCGAGCCATGCTTGCCTAGTTAGAGATCAAATAGTTAAACAAGATAGAGGGATAGATTAAGACCTCTCAAGCCTCAGAAGACTCAGCATCATTATAAAGAGCTATAAATATCTGAATTAAAATGTAATAGAGGTTCAACTTCTAGAGATTATTACTACTCCGTTCCTTCAAGCTTCTCATCTTCATTCTAGTAATATAAGCTTCTTTTGTTGTTACATGTTCAATTCCATTTTCTCTGCTATTCTATGCTTGCACATAAATAGGTTATTCATGTTTTCTGTTGTTTCTAATGCCAGATAACTATCATCTTCTCTCTGCATTGATAAACTAGATTTGCGAGTTTCATTTGCTTCCTGTAGTTGGCCATTCATATATGTATATGTATGCATTTGCTGGTAGAGTTAGTTTTCTCCATCTTTCCATTTAATCTATAAACTATTGAGCATTTGTACTCTAAAGCCTTGTATTGTTGAGGGTGTTCATGCATGTCTTGACTGAGAATAGAGTTGAAATGGTTATCTGACTTGATCCAAACCATCATTCATTCCAATAGTTTAGAGAACAATATTGAAGATTATATGTTACCACGCATCTCCGATTTGCAACCTAGTAGAGTTTCCTGGAGTGTTAACATAATTGCGTTGTTGCCAGGGAGAGGAAACTGAAGCTTAGCTTCCCTGGGAAATGACATAGATCCAGCTTTGATGATAGACAAAGTCTGGGAACTTTTTTGGTTGTAATCATCTATCTGGCAGCTTTATTGGAGGCCAAACCTCTTGGCGACTCCACTTCATAGTTTTGGCTTAGTTTGTGAGGCCTACTCGGAGAAATCCCCAGAAGCTACAAGCTAACCTAGTATCTGACCCTGAAAAAATCATCAAAGAAGGAAACGTATTTCAAAAAGGAGCATCAGGTTTAGGTAAACCTAAACAATCTTCTATATCTCTTCAAGAAAGGCCTGTAATAGAACAAATACGTGTTGAGAGTATACCATCTAATATTAGCAGTGAAGAAAAACTCTGAGAGATTTATAAAGCTCCTTATTCTTTAGGTTCTCCTTTTGTTGTAATCCCAAAGGAAACCTCACCTCCAATCCATCATACTCCTTTAGTCTTATCAGTCACTCCTTAGCCCTCTATTATTCAGACTGCTAGTACTCTTTTAGTCGCCACAGTTATGGCTGGTCCATAAGCACCTACTAAAATGGAAAGAATCATAGCTACTAGGTATGGACCTCTAATACTGCCCACTCCTTTGAATTCCATGCCTACTGGAGAATATCAGAAATACAAGCCTAAGTTCACTGGGACTGAAGGTGCTATTGCTGAAGAACATCTTGAGTCATGCTATAGCTATGTTGATAATCTAGACATTAGTGAAGATGATGTGTGGATGAGAGTCTTTGTCCAAAGCCTGGATGGAGAGGCTAGAAAATGGTCAGAGAACTAACCCCGAGATCTATAGAAAATATTGAAGCTTTAGATTATGCATTCCTAAAGCATTGGGGGGATAAGAAGGATCTCATCTACTACCACACTGAGTTTGGGAACTTGAAGAGGGAAAATGGTGAGTTGTTATCTAATTTTAATAAGAGGTTTAACTGTATGTACAACAAGATACCAACTGAAGTAAAACCCACTACTACCTCTACTAAACTCACCTATGCCATTGCTTTTCATTCTGACTTCTGCCTACTGTTGAGGGAGAGGTGGTGTGCTACTTTGGCTGACATACAGGATGCAACCTTGGAAGTGGAATCAAACATCATGGCTACAAAGAAGCTCAAGGGAAATGTTGATAGAAGAAGACAAAGGGGCAAGTCTTCATCATCCTCTGATCCTGAGATAGATAAAATGACCAAAATGATAGAGTCATTAGCCTCCGAAATCTCCAAATTAAAGGTTGAACAACACCCTGGGAAAGGAAGAGTTCCTAATACCTTTGCTCCTAGAAATCCAAATCCAAATCCATAAAGAAGAACTAATGAGCAGTTGTAGATTTTGCAAAGAAGCAAAGATGCCAATGAAGACCAAAGGGTGAAGGCCCATTTTCAAAATGCAGTCATGGAAGAAGAGCACTTTGAAGAAGATGATGAGATCCATTTTATGGAAGACAAAGGAAATGCTTCCTTTTTGACCTCAGCTTCTTATGAAAAGTCATTATTCAATGACTAGATCAGCCAAGAATGGGATGGTGAAGCTGTTTACAAACTGAAGATCGGCAAAGCTACAACCTAAGGTCAAAGATGAATAATACCAAGGAAGCTCCTATTCAAAGAGCCACTGTCCCTGTAATACATCAAGCTAATAAGCGAAAGCAACTGACAGTTGATCCCATCATCCTCAAAGCTCCAGCTCATGACGTAAGAGGCCTTGACAAATCTCCTTCTCCTTTCATTTTTCAATTAGAAATTCAGAAGCTAAGAATATCTATGCCTCTTATTGAACTAGTAAAGAATGAGTCCTTCAAAAGATCCATCCTCGAGCCCCTTGAGCCTAAAGCCATCCAAGCATCCACTAACTATGCAAATGTGCAAGATGACAAGCCAGCTGTTATTCTCAGCCCAATGATTGAAACTTGTGAAGACATCTCCCCATCATTCTATGTCTCATTGACTATTCATGATAAAATCCTTCACAACTGCCTTCTGGACACTGGAGCCAGTCATAATCTAATGCCCAAGGCTGTCATGGATGAGTTGGGTCTTGAAATTACCAAGCCTTATCATGAACTATTTTCTTTTGACTCTAGAAAAGTGAAATTTATGGGATTAATCAAGGACCTAGACATCAATTTATCTCAGCTGCCCATGAAAAGTATGATGATGGATATTGTGGTAGCAGATGTACCCCCCAAGTTTGGCATGTTACTTTCCAGAGGTTGGATCAAGAGATTAGGTGGATCATTATAAAATGATCTGTCTTATGCTATTGTCCCAATTTTTGGAGGGGAAATCAAGAGATTATAAAGAGAAGCTCAGTTGGCTTATATGATTAGCGATGAAAGGAATCCCACTAATCATCCCATCTATGCCGTTGACACTGATTTTGGAGCATGTATTCGTCATATTGAAGAATCCTAGTTGGCCTCCACGCAGCTTAAAAAACCAATTTGCCAGATTGCTGAGGAAGAAGGCCCACAGATTTGGGACATGTTCTTCGATGGGGCTTGCTCTAAGGAAGCTGCAGGGGTAGGTGTAGTCCTTGTGTCCCCCACACAGGAATACATTCATTTATCTTTCAAATTAACCTTTCAGGTCACAAACAACATAACGGAGTACGAAGCTTTGATTCTGGGCTTAAGCGCTGCTAAAGAAATGGGCATCAAAGGCCTGAAAGTGTTTAGAGATGCAGACCTCATTATTTAGCAGGTAAATAAAAATTTTCAAGCTAAGCATCCAAGGCTGAAAGCATACAGAGATGAGGTATGGAGGCCTAAGGACTCTTCTAATAATTTCTGCATTCCTTACATTCCAAGAATGAAGAATCAGCTTGTCGAATCCCTCGTTGTGTCTGCTAGCACGTTTATTCCTCCTTTGCCTCCTAAATTGACGTATGAAGTTCAGGTGAAATATAGACTGTCCCTGCCTAACAATGTCAAATAATGGAATTTTTTTTAATACGATGATGAAATTGACAGGTTTTTGCAAGTCGTTGAGGAATTTTCTGAAACACACATCGATCAGGGAGATGAAACCATGGAAGAATGTAGCCAATACAAGTTAAAAAACGAGGTCAGCCTAAGAAGCATCGTCTAGCTGCCTAGTAACCATATACCAAAGGGATTGGTGCCTCTAGAGAAGTTGTTCGATCATAACGATGTGCCTTAAGCCTGCCAAAATAGAAAATGAGTTTGTTGTTCGTAAACACAATATAGGGAGCCCAACCCATCTGAAATACATAAATTTGTCCACTCATTTGTCCTCTGCCCAGAATTTGGAGTATTGCACCCTCATGAAGCAAGTAGTTGATATTTTTTCCTGGGAATACAGTGATCTTAAAACCTATGATGCAGACATCATTCAGCATAAGATTCCACTAGAAAGGAACACCATCCCTTTTAAGCAGAAATTGAGACCTATCAGCCCCCTCTTATTTCCTTTGATTGAGAAAGAAATCAAGAAGTTGTTGGATGCCAAAATGATAGTTCCCCTAAGGTGTTCAAAGTGGATAGCTAACCTTGTGGTAGTAAGAAAGAAAAATGGAGAAATCAGGCTTTGTGTTGACTTCAAAAATCTGAAAAAGTGCTCTAAAAAAGATAATTATCCCCTGCCTAAGATGGGGCTAGAGTCATGTATTTCTTAGATGAATTTTCATGTTACAATTAGATTGTTGTACATCCTGAAGATGAGGAAAAGACCGCCTTCACTACTACTTGGGGCACTTTCATGTACTCCAAGATGCCTTTCGGACTGATGAATGTTGGGTCTACTTTTTAGAGGGCCATGGACATAGCTTTTGTGGGAGAGAAGGACAAGTTTGTCCTTATTTATATTGATGACATAATAGTCTTCTCCATCAGCCACAAAGACCATTTACAACATTTGAAGAAGGTCTTCCTAAAGTGCAGACGATTTGGAATTTCAGTGAACCCAAAGATGACACAGTTTGCTTTAGAAGAAGGCAAACTTCTGGGACATATTGTTTCTACTGAAGGTGTGAAGATTAATCCAACAAGGGTTCAAGCCATTCAGACATTGTCCATCCCAAGGTCAAAAAGGGACATTCAATCCTTCCTGGGTAAGATTAACTTTGTAAGGAGGTTCATTCCAAACTTTGCAGAGTTAGTAAAGCACATCACTTCGATGCTGAAGAAAGGATCAGAAATAAAATGGACAGATGCTTCAAGAAGCTCTTTTGAAACAATCAAGCAAGTTATCATGGAAGCTCCCACTCTAATTAGCCCAGATTACACTAAGGAATTTTGTATCTTCTTTTTTGCCTCTTATGATACACTAGCAACAGTTCTGTTGCAGAAAAATGATGAAGGCATAGAGAAACCCGTGGTATTTTTCAACAAAACTCTCAGGGATGTTGAACTAAGGTATGACCTTATTGAAAAACAAGCTTATGCTCTCATAAAATATTTAAAGGCATTCCGAATTTATATTCTGCATTCCAAAGCAGTTGCATATGTACCTTCAACATTAGTAAAAGATGTCTTAACTCAGCGAAATATTGATGGGAAGAGAGATGAATGGATTGCAAGATTCATAGAGTTTAACATAGAGGTGAAGCCCACTAAGCTTGTCAAAGGCCAGGGCTTGGCTAAACTTATGGTTGAAGAAAATTGCAGCGTTTTAGACAAAAATTGCATTGGTCTAAATTCATATGATGAGCAGACAGAGGGACTAGCAGAATAACAAAAGAAGATTCAATCTTTGGCTGTAATTATAGCCACCTGTGAATGGTATTCTAACATAGTTCATTTTTTACAAAAGCTAGAAGTCCCTCCAAGGCTTAGCTCAAGTCAAGCTTGGGCCATTAAACTTAGATCAACCAAAATTCTGCATTAATAAAAAGTTGCTTTATTGGAAAGACCCATCAGGAATCCTCTTGAGATGTCTAGATAAAGAACAATCTGTGGAAGTGATACACCGGTTCCATTCTAGCATCTGTGGAGGGCATCATTATTGGAAAACCACAGCCCACAACATCGTGAGGGTTGGGTATTATTGGCCTATTCTGTTCTCTGATGTGTTTCCTTTTGTGATATCTTGTGACAAGTGTCAGAGGTTTACAAGAAGACAACAACTAAAATCTCTGCCTCTAAAGCCAGTACATGTCAATGGTCCTTTCCAGCAGTGAGGCTTGGACTTTATAGGTGAGATCAACCCACATTCCAGTGACCAACACAAATGGATCTTAGTAGCCATTTATTATTTCACCAAGTGCATTGAGGCTATACCTACTAAGAATGTCAATCATCAAGTTGTCATAAAGTTCTTGAATGAGAATATTTTCACTAGATTTGGTTGCCCAACCAAACTAGTCACTGATAATATACTAGCTTTCAAGGAAAAATAATTGGTTGACATGACTGAATCCTTGGGCATTCAAGTGGTGCATTCTACCTCATATTATCCTCAAGGAAATGGCCTAGAAAAATCATCTAACAAGAGTCTAGTAAGGGTAATAAAAAAATTGTTAGAGGACAACAAAAAGAGTTGGGATTCCAAGCTCAAGTTTGCACTATGGGATCACAGAGTTACCATCAAAAAGTCCATAGGGAATTCTCCATTTAAACTGGTTTATGGCGCTGATGTTGTTTTCCCTATCCATCTGATCCTCCCTGTGGCTAAATTCTTGCAAGAAGAACAAGATGAAGAGAATGACATGGTAAGAAGAATGAATAACTTGGTTGAACTACAGCAGATTAGAGAGCAGTTGGTTGAGTAGTCAAAAGCTCATCAGAAGAAAATCAAAGAAACCTTTGACAGAAAAGCAAAAGTGGACAATTTCCAAGTTGGTGATTGGGTGCTTAAATGGGATGCATTTAAAGAAAAGAAAGGTAATCATGGAAAGTTTGACTCCTTATGGGCAGGTCCATTTATCATCGCTCAAATTCAGCAGAACAATACATTCATTCTGCATAGTCTAGAAGGAGGAGATACTTTTGGTAGCCCAGTAAATGGGCGGTTATTGAAACTTTATTTCATTTAAGGCTTTAAAGACTTGTTATTGTAAATATGTTTTTCCAACTTTTATTTTTCATTAACAAAATAGACTCCATGCTCAATGAAATACTTGGAGGAAGTTTTAATTTTGTTGTTACAGGAAAGGCATCGATCTGAGATTCTTGAAACCTCACAAGGAGGATTTCATCCCCAGAAGGAGCCAGTGTTAACCTTGTTGGCAAATGGCCCAAAAATGGATCCAATTTTTTTTTAAAGTCTCCATAAGCTAGCATAATCATGCCAATGTACCCAAATATGCTCTTGAAGGATTCGAAATTACCTAAGGATCATTCAAAAATCCCAACAGTCGCATGCCAAGAACCCTTAGCATGGTGAAATGCACTATTGGAGGGCAGAAACATAGAAAAAAAAAATGAAAAAGCACACATTAGAGGCTTAAACAGAGATGGACAACAGATGCTAGATCTGGCCGATCAATGGCCCAAATCTAAGTGGAAAATCTCAATTGCTGCTGTAGTGAGGAAAACTTAAAGGAATGACGCAAGACACCACTGATCAACGATCTCCGATGATGGGAGCAGCAGGTCGCATTGGCGGATTGCTATCGGGGATTATTATGAGCACTAACCATGGACCTCTGGCTCAGACAATATGTGATTGTGATCAGATCGCATCGTTGTATCACAACAGAACAACACTAAGGGGCGGGGCCTATGCACAGGCATATGTACGACCTGATAACTAGATCTGACGGTTATGTACACGCTATTGCATTGATTTTGAAATCCGCCAAAGCCCAGTTTCAATGCATTTTTATGTATTTTCATTGTTTAAAAGAAATACAAAGGAACCTTGGGGCATTGCGATAGCGATGAAGCCTAGACCCAATGGGATTAGGAATTAAATCACATATTATTTTAAGTCCGCCGAAGTTGTTTTTTCATGTTTTTCAGTGTTTTTCACGTATTTCCAAATACAAATGGAACCATGGAATAAGCCGAATGTGACTTGAGATAGCGATGAAGCCTGGACCTGATGGGATTCGAAATGAAATCATATATTATTTCAAGTCCGGAGGGAGCCATTTTCAATGTATTTTTGTGTTTTCGTGGTTTAAACGAAATACAAAGGGAACCATAGAATAGGTCGAGTGTGACATGCGATGGCGATCCCAAGGGCAGACCCGATGGATGAATAAACCATTTTTGAGGATTTTTGAAGTCCAAAATACATAGAGAAGCGGGAATTTACAGTATTGCATCATTTCTTTGTTCATAATAGAAAGCAGTCATTGTCCGCATTTTAGAAGGATTTCATAGGCCCGAAGAGCCATTCCACCATAGAGTAGAGGCCAAATCAACCCAAAGCAATCGTGGAGCCACAACATGACACAACCAGAACAAACAGAATGATTGTGGGGCATCTCTGGCATGAGAGAGCTCCCAGACAGCGCATCAAACTAGCCAAAATATTTGAATGCGGTTATTCTTCTGTAAGAAGAAGAAACCTCCGAGCCATGCTTGCCTAGTCAGAGATCAAACAGTTAAACAAGATAGAGGGATAGATTAAGACCTCTCAAGCCTCAGAAGACTCAACATCATTGTAAAGAGCTATAAATATCTGAAAGCAAAATGTAATAGAGGTTCTACTTCTAGAGATAATTACTACTCTGTTCCTTCAAGCTTCTCATCTTCATTCTAGCAATATAAACTTCTTTTATTGTTACATGTTCAATTCCATTTTCTCTGCTATTCTATGCTTGCACATGAATACGTTATTCATTTTTTCTTCTATGTATAATACTAGATAATTGTCATCTTATCTCTGCATTGATAAACTAGATTTTCAAGTTTCATTTGCTTCCTGTAGTTGGCCATTTGATGAGCCCCAAAAATGGGTAACTTTATGGGCTCATTTTGCCTATTATTCTTATTTAATCCATCGTTCTCTATATTTTTATGCATGCTTTTGAATATATCTATGTTAATTGAATGAATGGGAATAGTCACTTGACCACAAAGTCTAATACGTGCTTATTGCAGATTTTTGAACAATTTTGGACCAAAATTAGGCATTTATGAGCAAATTGGCAGCCAAATACTAAGGAACAAGGCTGAGGATTTATAGGAGGGTGTCTCCTACACTAAATGACCCCTTCCTCAACAACCCACCAAAGATGATTTCAAAGGGCAACCGAACAGGTCTAGTGAAGTGGCTGATTAACTACAGTTTTGGGCAGCCAAGCTCCTAAAGTTAAGGAGGACTGTTGAGAGTCCTCATTTTCAAAAGTAGGAAGGCTTCAAGCCTTGATATTTTAGCTCTTGAACAATTTATTTTCGCACTTTAGTGCAGCTCTGCATTCAGCTCATTTTCGAGCTCCTTCTGTAAACAATTTTGTGACATGACTATTATTTTTTATTAATGAAGATAAATCTCACTTTGCACCAACTCTGAGCTTTCTTAGGAGTCTGTATCTCTTGGGGCTGGGCCCAACCCAAGTGCCAGTACCTCCTTTGTGTACTTTTATGTGTTTTTTTGCATTCATAGAATAATTTATATTGTTTAGGTTAAAATCTTGCGTTGTTACTTAGGTTGTTTTGATGATTAAGATAGTTTTACATGCTTCAGGAAGATTTGACAGTTTGGTAACATAAAAGATTCACAAAAAAGCTATCAAGCAGTCCTTGATCTCATTTCTCCCTCCTTGGGTCCATGAACTGAGACCAAGGCATACTTGCTGCCACAAAAACATTGTTTTTGCCTTCCATGCAATTTCTAGTGTTAGATTTTAAGTTCGAAAAGTTGATATAAGTTGTGTTTTCATGTTTAGATCTATTCTTGCTTAGTTTCCATAGCTCTCTTGCATGATTTTCTTTCTATAAACTTCTGTTCATCACATTTCTAGTTTTTAAGGGCAGATTAGGTCAAGATAGATAGATCTTTGGTTTTTTCAGTCTTTGCTTGGATCAGTTTTGGAAAGTAGTGTGCAGAAAACCTGTAAGACATTCCAGCCTATCCTTCCTCCATCATACAACCTACTCCAGTCTCTCTCTCAAGATTTCCTTCACCCATCCGCCATACTTTCCCAACTTGCCCTAATTTCTACATTCTTGTGCAACATTGCTTCCTTCATCTTTGAATACATCCAACCATCTTCATCACTCTTGAGCTTCATCTACTGGGTCCTAGACCCCTTAAAATCCTTATCCATCCTTCATTTCCACTTTCCCATCATTTTTCCACCATCAACCCTCTAAAAACCACTTTCGGCTCATTCCTATAGAACTTCTTGTAGATCCCTTGCAGACTTCCTGTAGAAGTTCATGCGAGCAGTTTTTCGAGATTTGATCATTGTGGAATTCTCTAGAAGGGTGCTAGGGACCCCTTAGGCCCTCTTCTCACCTTCCCAACCTCCTACAAATTCCCACTCCACTTTCTTTCGCCAATAAACCTTTGCACAGTTAAAAATAGTTAAACAACATGCATAATAATTATGCATAAAATTACTCAAAAATACAAAAAGATGATTTTTCCATATTTTCCTTCAGAAGTAGCTTAACCACATGCATCTTACCTTTTCATGAGTCAATGGCATCCATTCCAGCATCTTTCATCTCTTTTCTGGCACAAGTAGGGTTAGCCGGTAGAATTAGGGTTTGCTAGGGTTTGCGTTTCCTTTCAGCGTTCTTCTTCTTTCTGCAAGTAGACTAGCCTCTCTTGAGTTAGTTTTCATCCATCATAGTTAAAAGCTTCTTCTAAGAGCTCATAGAAGTTGGCTTAAGCTCCTAGCGAACTTGTGCCAGCTGATCAAGTGACAACCTGTAGTAAGAGCTAATACTTGTGCATATAGCATCGTCGCTTCCAAGTTTGTTACGAACTACCGGGTTGATAAAAGTAAAGTAGGGAGTCCTAGGAGTTGCAGCATCATTGTTGCAATATTGGAGCTCACCATATTTTTTGGCGTCGTTGTCGGGGAAGCGTCAGAGTATTTGTGATTACTTCTTTTCTTCTATTTTCTACTGCAATGTTCTGTTAAGTAGTTTATTTCAGCAAGAGTAGAGTAGTTGTTTCATTTCCATTCTGCAATTTCACTTCCGCAAAAGTAGATTAGAAATTTCCTGCTTTCATTTCATTTCTACAATTTCAATTTTGCAAGCGTAGCTTAGCATTTCATTTCTACAATTTCAATTCTGCAAGCATAGCTTAGCATTTCAATTATGCAATTTCATTTCAGCAACATAGATTAGTCATTTCCTGCTTCCATTTCAATTATGCAATTTTCATTCCAGCAAGATTTATTTTAGTTAGTTGCAATTTGTTGTTCAATAAATTTCAGTTTTGTAGGTACAAGCAAAGAAAAAACAAAAATCAACCAAAAATATTTCATTTCATGCCTCGTAGGAACAGAGACAATTCAGGAAAATTCCTACCCAAAACCCCCACCACATCACTGAGTCGCCCTTCTCTCTTCTTCGGTGGTAGTGATCTAGAAGAACCTATAGGTGAACCTCCATAGATATATGAAGATCCTATAACAGAAGAAGAATAAGAAAACATTCCTCCTAAGACCATGGTTGAACACAGAAATGGTATAGGAAATGAGGAGAGAATAGAAAGCGCCTTTCCCATCCAAGAGACCAATGGGGACACGAAAATGAAAAACATAAGTCCTTCAGCCTTACCTCACTTCCATGGATTGACCACTGAAGACCCTAATACCTTCTTGTTTGAGTTTGTTGTCCTTTGTCGAACTTATGACTATGCAGAAGATGAGAAAAAGTTGAAACTCTTTCCTTCTACCCTCAAGGATGCAACACTTCATTGGTTCATGGGGTTACCTAGAAACAATATCACAATTTGGGCTCAGATGCAGCAAGCCTTTAACAACAAATACCGAGATTACTGTAATTCAAAGGAAACAAAGGGGGAAATCTTTCGGATGACCATGGGAAGTGATGAATCTTTAGAAGACTATGAAGAAAGGTTCCAACTCAGTTATAAAAGGGCCAGGTGCACACTTGACCCCGAATCTCTGAAGTTGGTTCTGCTCCAAGGAGTCCCTGAAGACCTTCTTGATACCCTCCATTTGTTGGCTAGGGTATGTTGGAAATAATACTTGGGGCGGGGGGGTGTGAATCAGTATTATCAAATCAATTAATTTTCATTTCACCATCAGATTTGTATACGCTACTTCAGTTATGGGAAACTGTGCATATACACAATTGTGTCGAAAGCAACCAACATATATCACTAAACTTATGATTCATTAAATGTTGATCTTTAATCATTGCATCAGAACTTCATTAACCTTAAGAACAGTAAACAGGCACAGTAAAACAGAATAGGTCATCACATACATAAACACAAGATATAAGGTGGAAACCCAATGTGGGTGAAAACCACCTGCTGCAATTCTTCTCTATCTTCCTTTAATAAGAAACTTCTTTTTACAATATATCTGTACGGGTGCAGTCTTATACCAGTACACAGGCTTCTACCTTCAGAAGGCTACAATATTCTCTTGTTCTCCAACTTCTCCTGGAAGGGAGCTACAACCCCCTTAGCTCTTGTACTAGCTGATGTACTAGTACATAGGTACTGACCTACAGAAGGCTACAACCTTCTCTTTTCTTCTAGGGACCACGTTTCATAAATTTTCAAACTCGATCCATCAATGAAATCAATCGAATATCAAATATATCTGCATCCACCAATCTCCTTTTCACCAACCAAAAACTGATTCAAACAATCACTTCTCTGAATGTTGTAACCAGAAAACAGTAACAGTAACTAGACACAAATTCTGAACCCTGAAAATTGCAACAATAAATAGAAGTAGCTAAAACATATTTTGTGAGACGTACGCTACTTCAATATGTGAAACCTACATGCATATGCTTCTGTATTAAGGAAAACCAGGGTATACACTTCTTTGAATTACCTAACCTACGTGTATACACGCCTTTGCAATGCCGAACCTGCATACAGATCTATAAAAGATAATTTACCCTTTTCAAATATTCAGACATCAGTTATACCCAGATTATCAGATTTATAGATCAAGTCATGCACCAAATATAACAGATCAAAAATCACACAAAAATACTTCTCTTCAAGCCTTAAGATCTTGACCCTTCAATAGAACTTATCCTTCTTCTAGTGCTCAGCTTCCTCCTTGGTTCAGATCCAGCTATGCACCATGACACAATGACCAGTATTCTAGATCTCTCTCTTCATAATATTTTCAATACTTGAGTAAATCACCTTGCCTAATGATCTTCTTCCCCTTTTATAGTCTTAGGCCTTACTCAATACCACGGTCCAAAACCACTTAGAACCAATACTATGGACACAATACCTGGGTTCAACACGTCGGATGAGATACCATGGACCAAAGACATAGGTCCAAATACCATGGAATAAAAATAAGTTTTCCCACATGTATGCACTTTTTCGTGCATGAAAGTGTGTGCATACATATACGTGCCTTTTGATCATCGAACCCGCATGTATACGCGACTTGGTTAAGAGGAACCTGCATATAACTCTTTTTCTTTTATTCTGAGAGCCTGAACTGTGATCTGTCATTTGAGTGAGTTGCCATCAAGGACAACACCTATGTCATAATGCCAACAATCTCCCCCTTTGGACTTTATGGAAACCCCAAGTCACTCAAAGTCATTCTCCCCCATGATCATCAAGTGCAAAGGGTTATGCTCCCCTGAGTACATGCTGAAATCTCTGCTCTGCTATGCTGTCCATGCTCCCCCTGACTGTAGGCAAGGTCTGGAAGAAGATGTTCCACAAGAAGAAACATGAATTTATACATCATAAATGACCTTCCTATCACCAAAGACTCATACATATATCCATCTCATAACCAAGTGGGGATACACCAAAGGTTTACACATGATAAAACAAGAACATTACATCATCCATCCCAGGCATAGTGAGGAAACCAAAGTAGGTTGTTACATGACCTTGATAAGAAAATAAATACATGACATAGAGATGAAATATCTACAACAAGACTATGATAGTCGTCAACAACGATCACCAACAGCATCTGTCAATCATCATTCAGACCAGCAACCATGTTCTCCCTCTGCACCTTTTCCACCTAAAACAAAAAACAACTGTGAACTTGAACTAAGATCTTCTATGATAATGCCAACAATGCATTATTAAAAGTATATATGCTCCCCCTAAACCTGTCCCAGATGGTCTCTGTCAGACCCATATCAGACTCTTTTCATCTTGAGCTTGGCCCACTATTGTCTTCAAATCAACATATACACGACTGTATCCACAGAAACCAGTGTATGTAAGCGGATGCTCCACATGAAACTTGTGTAGAACCACTTTTCTCTGAAATAGACAAGTTTCAATAGCAAGATGATGCATCAACTACTCCCAGCTTCTGTCTGAGGTGTTTAAATGTCTCCTTGGGCAGTGGTTTGGTGAGTATATCAGCAACCTATTCCTTGGAGGGAACATACTCCAATTTTGACCTTTTGTTCAAGCACTTGTTCTCGGAGAAAATGATATTTGATAGGTATGTGCTTGGTCTTTGAATGCATGACAGGATTCTTCGAAATACTGATTGCACTTGTATTATCACATAAAATGGAGATAGGTGGAGTACAAGTGATTTGAAAATCTTGCAAAGTTTTCATCATCCAAAGGAGTTGTGTGCAGCAAGATGCAACAACCACATATTCTGCTTCAGTTGTAGATAAAGCAATTGAACTTTGTTTCTTGTTGAACAAAGATACTAATCTGGAACCCATAAAGAATGCACCACCACTAGTGATTTTTCTGTCATCCACACTTCTTGCCCAATGTGCATTTGTATATGCATGAAGTGTGAGATCTGTATCTTTAGGATACCATAATCCATAGTTTTGTGTGTTGGATCAGGTGCACAACAAACTTAATTAAAACACACAGCAGAAAAAATAAACAAGCACATAAAACACAGCTTTTAACGTGGTTCACCCAACCAATCTTGGCTACATCCACCAAACATAGGCATCAGGAATATATTAATCAAATTGGAGATTACATCAAGAAATCCTCACACACTCTTAGCAAATCATCTAAATGATTGCCTGTTATATAGCCTAGAGAATCTAACAGCCTCATAACTCCCTCACATCAAATATAGGAGGCATTAACTCCTCCCAACAACCTGGAGCTAATCTAGGAACTGAATCACTATTGTTGTCATCAGCAGAGATTTTGCCTATTTGCTCAAACAGAAAATCTCAACAATCTCCACCTTGACAACAATTCGCCTGATGCCCTGTTATTATTATTTTATCTTTTCTGCAAGCCAAGAGAAGCCAAACACCAGCGTAGCTTCTCCAACAAAACTGGTTTCGTGAACATGTCTGCACAGTTCTCCTTTGTATGCACCTTTTCAAGAGAAACTCCCTTTTCAGTGATAACCTGTCTTACAAAATGATATTTGATTGGAATATGCTTTGACTTACTATGATAGGCCGGATTCTTAGCCAAATGTATCGCACTTTGACTGTCACAAAGTAACCTGATGTTATCCTGTAACCTACCAAATTCACCAAGCAAACCTTTCAACCAAACCGCCTCTTTGCAAGCATGAGAAGCAGCAATGTATTCTGCTTCAGTAGTAGACAAAGCAACAATTTTCTGTAGCTTTGACATCCAGCTGATAGCTCCACCTGCAAGAGTAAAGACATACCTTGAAGTTGACCTTCTCTTATCCAAATCACCTGCAAAAGGAATCAACATATCCGCAAACATATTCACTACTCTTATTGTAAGAAATACAATAACTACTTGTGCCTCTCAAGTACCGAAGCACCCATTTCACTGCTGACCAGTGTTTTTTACCCGGATTTGCCATGTACCTGCTGACAACCCCAACTGCATGAGAAATATCTGGTCGCGTACATACCATCGCATACATCAAACATTCTACTACATTGGCATAAGGAATTCGAGACATATAATCCTTTTCTTCATCTGTATTAGGACATAAACTCGAAGAAAGCTTAAAATGGGAAGCTAAAGGGATCGACACAGGCTTCACATTGTTCATACCAAACCTCAAAAGTATTTTCTCAACATACTTCTGTTGTGATAGCCACAGCTTACCATTACTCCTGTCTCTGAAAATCTCCATGCCCAAAATCTGTCTTGCGGCTCCTAGATCTTTCATATCAAACGTCCTTTCCATCTGAGTCTTCAACCTGTTGATTTCTTCAATGCTTTTGCTTGCTAAAAGCATATCATCAACATATAAAACTAAGATAATGAACATGCCATTATTCAACTGTTTGAAATAAACACAATGATCATATTCACTTCTAACATATTTCTGACTCAACATGAAAGAATCAAACTTCTTATACCACTGCCGAGGCGACTGCTTCAGGCCATATAATGACTTCTTGAGCCTGCAGACAAATTTCGCATTGCGATGCTGAACAAACCCTTCCGGTTGTTCCATATATATTTCCTCATCTAAATCACCATGTAGAAATGCAGTCTTAACATCTAACTGCTGCAACTCCAAATCAAACAAAGCCACTAATGCTAACACAATTCTAATTGAAACAATTTTAACCACTTGCGAAAAAATCTCATGAAAGTCTATGCCATCTTTCTGAGAAAACCCTTTTGCAACCAGCCGAGCTTTGTACCTGTCTTCCGTATCATTCACACCTTGTTTCAGCTTGAACACCCACTTGCATCCCACAATTTTCCTACCTTTCGGAAGCTCCACTAGATCCCATGTGCCGTTTTTACTCAAGGCCATCATTTCTTCCTTCATGGCCGCTTTCCATTTGTCACTATTTGAACCTTCTACAGCTTCCTGATAACACAAAGGTTCATCATCATTAGCGATCAAAGCAACTGAATCATCATACCTTCTCGGACGGCGTTTGATCCTTGTAGATCTCCTTAAGGATGTTTGTGGTGCTTCCACAATGGGTTGTCTATCAACTGCAGGAATTTCTTCATGATCGCCATCTGAGACGTGTTCATGTCCTCCATCTGAACCCTGTTCATAATCTGATTCTCAAACTTGTTCATGACTAGAATCTAAACTATGGTCGTTATGACTATCATTAGAAATGCTGTCAAACTGAATATGCTGGAAATCAGATACATCATCCTATTTCAATCTTCTATCTACATCTAACTGTACAAGAGAGGATTCATTAAACCTTACATCTTTGTTGATGATGATTTTGTGGGTAGTAGGATCCCACAATCTAAATCCCTTTGTTCCATCACCATACCCAACAAAGATATACCTTT
>APFE030581028.1:0-25871 GCA_000404065.3 Pinus taeda
CGAAAATCCCAATTTGATTCAAGAAATCGTCGTCAAGAAAGCTCAATATCGCCTGTGATCAAATCCCATTCATGCCCGGACATTTTTGAGTATATTGAAGAGCTAGAGTTTGATGAGCAGTTTGAATTATCATTGTTTGAAACCAAGTCCGAAAGAGCGGTTGGCTCTACTATCCACAATCCACAGTTTCTTGTAGACTTGGAGATGGAAAGGGCTAACCGGTCGATTGATAACTACATAGTAGCTCAGCTTCAAACTCCAATTTCTAGCCCCTTAAAAACTGTGCACACTCCTCCAACACCTCCGAGGACAAATCCACCAAGAGTGATGTCTGCCCATTTGCACCTCTTGTTTTGCCTCAAGTTTTAGATGATATGCCCACAGATTACCAAAGCAAAATCCCATTTTTTGATGACATTCCTAATGGCATTACTGCTCAGCAATATGTTGATAGAATGACAAACTTCTATGAACTTCATGAGATTGATGCAGAGAATGTGGCAATGAGACTTTTTGTACAGACATTTGTAGGTGAAGTGAGGAAATGGTTTAGAGGTTTGTCGACTGCTAGTATCGCTACCTTGGCTAACCTACAAAGACAATTTTTAAACCGCTGGGAAGTGAAAAAGAATCCTCTTCAAATTCTGGCTGAATATGAGCAAATCAAAAGAAACACTAGTGAGTCGGTTCAAGACTATTGCATTAGATTCAATACAGTTTATAATGAAATTCCAAATAATCTAAGGCCACCTGTGGGAATAACCATGTTGAAGTTCCCGGATGGTTTTCTTGCTGACATGGCTTATCAATTGAGAGAAAGAGAACTAGCCACAATGGAAGACATGCAGAAGATAGCGGATGTTGAAGCAAATCTGCTAACCAAGCAAGCTAGATCAAAAGCAGAGAGGAAGGTCACTGCAAAGGAAGAATCTTCCTTGGTAGATCAGCTACCTCTGAAGGTGGAGAAGATGTTTGAGAGATTGAAACTTGACAAACCAAAGCCACAAGTTAGAAATCTTAACTTCCGTGGTCAGCAACAAGCACAGTATAGAATAAGACAGAGAGATCAGCGAGCCCAAGAACAGACTGCACAATAGCCGGTACAGACACCTTTGCAGCAAAATTTTGTGCATGGACCGGAATCAGATGAGGATGGGAATGTAATAGGCGAAGAAAATCACCTCTTTACTCTTGACGATTTTCCTATTTATCTCACTGAGGAGGAGGAGTATGCAGAGAGTTTAACTGAACACAAAGACATAGATTTCATTCTAGCAAGCAACACCATCTTGGAGGAAGAATTAGATGAATACCAAAGAGGCTATATGAATGCTTTATCCACCCAATAGTAGTGATACTCACTTAGAAACAGAGATGTTCCGGTCATACCCATTTAAAAAAGGAAGGAGGTTGAAGCATCAAAGAATGATTCATCACTTGCACAAAGGAAAGGAAAAGAGGTGGTTGATCCAGAGAGCACCAAATCACCATCAGCAGAACAATCACATCAACAAGTTGCATTGAAAGAAAAGTAAAGGAAAGAAATCCCACTCAAAGAGGTAGAAAATATTCCCACTTTCAATTTAGAGAATGAGATTGCTAAATTGAAGATATCCATCCCCTTGACTGAAATATTGAAGAGCAGCAGTTATAAAGGACAAGTATCTAAAATGTTGAATTTGGATCTAATGTCTGACATGGTGAATGTCAAAGATGATCAACCTGAAATGATTTTTGGGCCAGCATCAAATGGTGAGTCGCCTGATAGTGATGTGCCACCTTTTTACATCAATTTAAGGTTGCATGATTTTGTGTTACATAATGCCATGTTCGATTTCAGAGCCTCTCACAATCTCATGCCCAAGGCAATCATGGATAAGCTTGGTCTGGAAATCACCCGGAAATATCATGATCTCTATTCGTTTGATTCCAGTAGAGTAAGATGTAGAGGTCTCATCAAATACTTGGTTGTGAGTTTGGATCAGTTCCCAATGAAGAATGTTTTGATGAATGTTGTGGTAGCAGACATTCCTCCAAGGTTTGGAATGCTTCTTTCCAGGTCTTGGGTAGCGAAACTGAAAGGGACACTACAACTAGATTTCTCCTATGCTACGATTCCAGTGTTTGGACAAATGAGGAAATTGTATCAGGAACAAAAAATGAAGTACATGATCACAAGCAAGGAGAAACCAATAAATCATCCAATTAACTATGTACATACAACTTTAGAGTCTTTGTTTTGTATTCAGATACTTTAAATGATATAGATAGTCAGTTAGTAGGAGCAGAGGATATTCTGGAAATAACAGAAAATTTTAGAGAAGTTTTGAAGAAAGAAGAACAAGAACAGCAGAACACCGTTGGGCAATCAACTGAAAATAATGGACAGCAAGCAGACAAGGCACAACAAACAGATTTCCAGCACTTGCAAGAAGAGGAAGAACGTTTGTGGACCATGAATTTCGATGGAGCAGTGGGAAATGGTGGCGCTGGAATTGGAATTTGGGTACGCAGTCCTTTCTCTGCCCCAAACAAAGTCCCTAGTAATGTGCGGGTATGCTCTTACAAGTTGGATTTTGAGTGTCCAAATAATGTAACTGAGTATGAAGCTCTGATTCTTGGCCTAAAGATTCTAAGAAAGCTGAATGCTAAGAGGATTTCAATAGATGGCGACTCTGAATTGCTTATCAAGCAGGTCAGAGGCGAATATCAAGAAAAGAATCCTAGGATGTGGACTTACCGTAATTCAGTCCTAGACATTTTAAAATTATTTTCAGAATATAGCTTGACATGTGTGCCTCGTATAAAAAATAGTATTGCTAATGCTCTTTCCAAGGCAACAAGTACTTTGAAGATCCGAATGAACTCTAGCAACAAATTTGAAATCCATGTCAAGCATTGTCCAACCGTTCCAGACAATCAGAGATATTGGCTAGTGTTCCAAGATGATGAGGAGATTGATGATTTTATGCAAAACAAAGGCAAGTTCAAAGAGACCTCAATTGATGAAGAAAATGATGATGGTAAAGGTAATGGTACAGATGAGATGCAGATCAATGAAATGGACGTGTTGCAGCTAAAGAATAAAGTTATTCCCAAAGGCTTGATACCTCTAAAAGAACTCTTTGATCAAGATGATGTAGCCCACAAGCCAACATTGCAGCCAACAGAGAAGGGTGTGGAAGAGGTCAATATTGGGACAGCTATAAATCCTAAATTGGTAAAATTGTCGAAAGCGTTGCCGCCGAGGATCAAGGACAAATATATCAGTTTGATGTATTCATTTTCAGATGTGTTTGCTTGGGACTATTCTGACTTAAAGACATATGACACCAATATAATTCAGCACACTATACCCATCAAGCCCAATCAAAAACCATTCAGATAGAAGTTGAGAAGGCTAAATCCAAAGTTGCTGCCATCTATTGAAAAGGAGATCAACAGGTTGTAGAAATCAGGGATCAATGTGCCAATCAGATTTTTGGATTGGATCTCTAACTTGGTGCCCATAAGGAAGAAGACAGGTGAGAGTCACTTACGCATTGATTTCAAAAATCTCAACAAAGTTTCATTGAAGGACAACTATCCACTGCCCAAAATGGACCATATACTTCAGCGAGTAGTGGGAGCATCTCGTATGTCACTGCTTGAGGGTTATTCCAGATATAACCAAGTTTCTGTCCATGAGGATGACCAAGACAAGACATCATTCACCACTCCATAGGGAACCTTTTATTACGCTAAAATGCCTTTCGGTTTGAATAATGAAGGTGCCACATTTCAGCGTGCAATGGACTTGGCTTTTGAAAATGAGAAGGATTTCTTTTTGGAGGTCTATTTGGATGATTTGATGGCGTTTTACAAATTTGATGAAGAGCACATGTACCATCTTAAAACTGTCTTCCTAAACTGCAGAAAATATGGCTTGTCATTGAATCCAAAGAAGAGCTTGTTTGCCATAGAACAAGGCAAACTACTCGAGCAAATTATCTGAAAAGATGGCATCCGTATTGACCCAGCATGTGTGCAAGCAATTCAGCCAATCGATCTGCCCCAGAATAAAAAAGAGATACAATCGTTCAACAATCAGATGAATTTCCTACGCCGCTTTGTACCCAATCTTGCAAAGCACCTGAGAGAGATGACAAACATGCTTAAGAAGGAAAGCCAAGTGAAATGGACGGAGGAGGCTGTAAAATCTTTCAATTTGGTAAAATTGGCTCTTTCCTCAGATCCATTTCTAGTCAGCCCAGACTACACTCAAGATTTCATGTTGTTTTCATTTTCTTCGGAGCATACTATGGCAGTGATGTTATTGCAGAAGAGAGATGGTCATGAAAGACCCATTGCATTTTTTCAGCAGAGCTATAAGAGATGCAGCTTTAAAGTACAACATCACTGAGAAGCAAGCCCTTGCATTTGTGAAGGCATTGAAATATTTCCAGGTGTATATTCTACATTCTCACATTCTAGCGTATGTTCCTAACACTGCTGTAAAAGATGTTTTAGTGCAGACCAATCCACATGGAGGAAGAGGCAAATGGATTGTAGCCCTTCTAGAATATGATGTGGAAATAAAGCCCACAAAGCTGGTGAAAGGATAGGGATTGGCGAAGCTAATGGATGAATCAAACTTGCATGCCTTGGACATAAATCTGATCACTGCTATGTTCGATGAGAATGAGGAAGAATCGTCAATTCAGGTAGCTGAAATGTTTGCTCTTTCTCCATGGTATTCATATATCATATATGTGCTTAAAAATTTGTCACCCCCGCCCGGCATGACTAAAAACAAAGCAAGAACACTCAAGTTGAAGGCTGGCAAGTTTTGCATTCTTAATTCTACACTGTATTGGAAAGATCCTGGTGGCATCTTGTTAAAATGTTTGGTGGAAAAGGAAGCGAAGAAAGTCATGGAGGACTGCCACCAAGGAGACTGTGGTGGCCACCTTTTTTGGAAGTCAACAGCAAACAAAATTTTGAGAGCAGCGTATTATTGGCCGACAATGTTTGCTGATGTATATAAGATGGTCAAGCACTGTCATAAGTGTTAGATTTTCGAAGGAAAGTGGAAGTTACAGCCTCTACCACTCAAGCCCATAGAGGTGAGTGCCCCTTTCCAGCAATGGGGATTGGATTTCATTGGCGAAATTCATCCCGCTTGTTCCGGACAGCATAGATGGATCCTCACAGCCACAGGTTATTTCACGAAATGGATTGAGGCAATTCCCACTAGACAAGCTATAGATGCGGTAATCATTTCATTCCTTGAAAATAACATCTTGTCTCGCTTTGGTTGTCCTAATAAGCTAATCACTGATAATGCAACAACTTTCAAATCAAAAAGGATGGTAGAGTTTTGTCATAAATATCACATCATTTTGGGTCACTCAACTGCCTATCATCCGCAAGGCAATGGATTGGCAGAATCTTCGAACAAATCATTGGTCAACATAATCAAGAAGCTGCTAGAAAAAAATATGAAAAGATGGCATAAGAGGTTGGTAAATTCACTTTGGGCAGATCGGGTCAGTTAGAAGAAATCCATAGGTATGTCACCATTTGAGCTTGTTTATGGAGTTGATACAGTATTTCCTACCTCTCTCACTACCCCGGTAGTCAAACTTCTTCAGGAGGCAGGCAGCGAAGAAGATCCCATGCAGAGAAGGTTGAATCAAATGGTCCATTTGCAGTAGACCAGAGAAGAAGTTTTCAAGAACACATCCAAATTGCAGGAGAAAATCAAGAAAATTTATGACAGAAAGGAAAAGGTGGATAAATTTCAAGTGGATGATGTGGTGCTGAAGTGGGATGCAAGGAATGAGGAGAAAGGAAAGCACGGTAAGTTCGAGAACCTATGGAAAGGTCCTTTCAAGATTGCATCATATCGGGGGCAGAATGCCTTTCTTCTGAAGGAAATGAACGAGGAAGATTGTCTAGGAGGGCCGATCAATGGTCGGCTGCTCAAGTGGTACCATTTCTAAGTTATTAATGTAGCTTCCACTATCACTAAAAATACCATTTTATTTTAGTTTTGTTAGAGTTGGTTAAGTTAGCCTTTAAGTCATTTCAATGTCAAGTTTGAGTCAGTTTTTGGACATTTATGTTTCATAAATGAGTCAGAGTCCTGTATTATTTGTCGAAATGATGACTCCATAGCCCAATGGATGAAGGCACTATCTAGCTCTTCCAGAGATCTGTTGTTCTTGGCACCTTCAAGGAGCTACCATCGCCCATTGGAGCCAATGTTAGAGTCGGTCTGGTCAGTCCTCTGTCAGAGATCAAAACTCTTTATGCATTTCATTTTTAGGTGTCCCGCTCCATTCACCCAGCTGCATACTACTAGGGGCATGCCATAATCTGATGGAGAAGGTCATGATAGTCATTCCCCCTCATGTATGGCTCCTGCTGGCTCAGGTATTTTTTCAATAGTCATCAAAGTCCATGACAGTCGAGGTCTAGTCCTTTTAAGGACAAAAGTCATTTTCTAGGTTTAGGTCTAGGAATTCATCAATTTGGTCTTTGAACATGTCCAGTAAAGCCATGCAGGCCAGAGTGAGGCCCTTACATAGTTATGATTCAGAGAGATTCATCGTCATGGATGGACTTCGACTCTTCTTCAAAACTCCGTTTTGAAGAAAAGTCAAACAATGTCATTTATGACAAAATTTTCAAAAAAGTCGTCAGTTGATTTATTCAGATGTCGTCATGGTTTCCGTGGCCAAATGTCCTTTCATACAATCCCTGCAAAGAGTGTCAAAAATTTCATCATTTGAGCTAAAATTTCAAAGGGAAAGTGAAAATCAGTGTGTTATAAAGTCAGTGAAAAAGTGTCAAAACATAACATTAGAAAAATGGGTATTTGAGGAGGCAAAAATTTAACCCATCACATCCAAATCTATATATGCAAGTTTTTACCAAAATCAAAGGCATTGTGCTAATCCAAGCCTTGGAGAATCGTTGCAAAGGGTGTGAGTGTGTATCGTGAGTGTTTGAGTGAGTTGGAGGTAGTTTGAGGGAGTGCAGCGCATATACTCAGGGGCGCAGCGCACACATAGGGTGTGGCGCACACAGAGTTTGCCCGTAGTTCAAAATTTCCACAGGCGCGGCGCATACCCAAGGCGTGGTGCACTGGGTTTTGCACGTGACGCACACAGACCAAGGGCCGAAACAAGTCCAAATCACCTACAAATTTGGTGAAGCCCATCAAATTGAAAGGTAGGCTCTTTGACATCTTTTTTTCATCAAGTTTTATCAATGATATGATGGTTTATACCGATGTTTGAATGCAACCAAATGCATAAAATCAACTATAAGAAATCACCAAGAACCATGATGGCTAGGGTTTCTAAAGTGTGTTGTTAGTGCCAAGGTTCCTTTCCACCCATCATTTTCCCATTTTTCCTATCCTCCTTTTCTCATTTTTCCTAATATCCCTGCCCTAAATTACTACCAAACCCTCTCCCCTATCCCGACACTATTTGGTCAATATGACACCCCAAACCCTACCTTGTTAAAATCCCAAACCCTACCCTATCAAAATATGCAAATTCCTCCTATATCCCTAAACAAATTTCTCCCTATAACCTTTATTCCCATTACATTAATCCCTTCCTAATACTCCCTATTTCATTGTTCCCCTTGGTGACAGATATCACAAAGGCACCCAACCTCACACCATCATCAAAGAGCAGCCTAATCATAGTACACACTACAGTCATGACATCACAACATTTGTCAGAGTATGAGATGGAGACACAAAGTGACTCATCCTCAGAAGAGTAGGCTCCCAAGAGACATCACAAGAGTGGAAAACATGTCAGGGATGAGCCCACTACCCTCACCGAATTACAAGCATGCCCTCTTGCCATGTCATGTTTCCAGCACCTAGCATGTTCTGAATTTTATCAAAGGGTGGCAAATGTTAGAGTTCATCATGAGTTGGCCCATCTATTTGTGCTTCATCTACATGGAGATCAGTCTATCTTGGTCGGGGTCACTTTCACATTGACACCTGAAACTATATCAGTGGCAACAGGTATACCAAATGTTGGAAAATAGTGGCATAAGAAAAAGAAGGTGGATAGGCAACACTATGAGCCTTACATCAAGGCCAGATTCTTGAGTCAGCTCACAAAAGTCTTTCCCTTCAGATACTTGAAAGATGAGTATGCTCCGCTCATGATATTGATCATGAAATACTTTAGCTGTGAGGGGAGGTTCTCTCGACTATATGCCTATCACATCGAGTTGCTCATGCACTTCACCAGGGCGAGGATGATGAACCTCCCATTTTTCATATGTAGGAACATAGAGAGGATGAACACCTTCATGCTGCATAAGACCCCTCAACAGCAGCTTAACAGTGTGTATCACGTTGCTCTTACCCGAACTTTGGTAGATCATCAGTTGGGATTGCAGGGCATTGCTTCAGAGGACTTCATCTCTCGTGACTTCGTCAGCACATCACAGGTACTATCAGAGCTAGAGCAGGAGATGGGTGGTCCTTCTCATCAGAATGAGCACCATGAGGCCACTACCATGCCAGTTTTTGTTACATATCAGAGAGGCAGTAAGCACTTGTTTGCAGCAGCAAAGCAAGTGTTATCTCCACCCAGGGTGGAAGGGGCCTCGCTTCCGGCATCAACGACCCAGGTACTAGACAAGGGTAAGAAGCCCGTGCATGATGAGGGGCCATCAGGTGTACAGGAGACCGATGTCATCCTCATTCGGGATGATGAAGCAGAGGCGGAGAATGCCCAACTTAGGATGACCATTCAAGAGTAGGACACGGAGATCCAGGACTTGATACTCAATGTGGAAAGGGCCAGATGGGTCATCAAGTATCTGGAGTAGAGGAACAAGTAGCTTGAGGACCAGTAGGTAATCATGGAGCTGCAAAGCATCCGTGAGAATCGACAAGTTGCCCAACAAAGGAGGATCAAGCTCACTACCTTGGAGCAAGAGATCAACAATGACCGTGAGTCATGGCTAGAGCGGATCAATATCCTCCTAGAGAGACTACTAGAGAAGGCCAATAGAGACAAAACCATACTGAGGAGGATGGCTTGTCATTACAGGACACGGAACATGAGTGCAAAGGCTCACATAAGGAGCGTGAAGGCCAAATTGAGCAGAGCAACAAAAGAGGTAAAATAGAAAGATCGGCTTCGAATATTGGCTGAAGCTTCTATGGCCCAGTGTAGTGCCTCTTAGAGAAAATCCAACCCAAGTTTCAAGAAATTTTGGACAATTTTGGTCACATGGAAATTTTTTGGCACAAACATAGGTTTTTTCTCTATATGCGTCGTGCCACTGGCGCAGGGCGTAGGATTAGGAGCTCCAAATGAGAAATGGTCTGTATTTTTGGACTCAGAATGCAAAATCATGACTACTGACATTTGGGAAAGAAATTTGGGCATGATTTGAGTCTCCAGGAGGTCAAAAACACCCAAAAAATGGCCTCACTACCCCTATTTTGACACACAGGAAGTAGTCTTGGAAGAATGAAGATTTGGAGGGGAAAATGAGCTCCAAATTCAAAAATTCCACTTGGGTTGGAAAGTAGACAGGATAGGATTTCCAAAAAGAACACTTGGGCACATTTTTGACTCCTACAAGTGCCTCAAAACTGGCCTCAAAGTAGCGCGGCGCATACAGAAAATGGCGCAGCGCATATAGGAAGAAAGGCCCAAATTTCCTCTGTTTTGCGAAATTTCGCTTCGCGACTTTTCATAAGTGGGCCTTCTCATCTACACTTCACGTTTTTGGCACCAAATTTGAAATTTAAGGTATTTTCACTCCAAATGGGCATCTATCCAAGTGGCAAAGGAAGGCAAAGGGTCACCCAAGCCATTTGTCATGTTTGTGGCGCTGCACCTGTAGCGGATGTTTGGCTCTCCACCTTCATTTTGTAATGATTCGAGTAACTCCCCAAACCTTGGGCGTTCTATCTCTTCATGGCACATTCTATATATTATATGCAAACTATTTGCAAAGGGTTGGTTGGCTTGTAACTTCTAGGAGACTGTGGGAAAGAAGCTCCGTTTCTTCATTGTATATTTTTACAAAGGATTAATGAAAGGTCGCGGCTCTGTTTCATGAGATTCATGTGGTTGTGAGTGTAGAAAATGTGTCTCTTATGTTTCATATGTATCTTGTTATGTTTCATAGTTCATTTCATATTCATTTCTAGTGAAATTTTCTGAGTTAGATAAGGTAGAATTCAATTTTATTGCTCTACCTGTGGGAAAATTTCATGTTCAATGTTCTTCTATTGAAAAGGATTCATGCTGCTCATGCCCTTTTCACCCTCCTAAGCAATCTCTCCATTCCCTGTTCCTTCCAAACTAAATTTTTGGACTCTCCGCCTATCTTGCCTCATGAAGTAATATGTGCATTTGTATTAAATTCTCTGTTTCATTGAGGTCCATTGGTCCCATACCATCCCAGAAACACAATCATTCATAATAATTACTTATTGTATCCATATTCACTTACTATCCTAAGATAAATAGTTCACTGTAAATCATCTCACGACATTTCGTTTATCTATCCACTGAGTGTGACTCGGAGAGAGCCCTCTCCTGTTCTGGTAGGGATACCTACCAGACTGAGCTTGTTTTATGGTTACCTTGAATTTTTCCTTCCTTCAACCTAAGGCGGATTTAGGTGCTAACAAGGTGAATAGTTTTTCTAATTTGAGGTGAAATCCTTGGTATTACATTACTGCTGAGAAGAAATAAAGACACATGAAAACATTGATTTAGAAAGTCATTGAATTAATAGGCTTATGTTTTCTTCCTTACCAAGGTAGTCTAGTGAATGACTGATTGAGGTTTTCTTTGTGCATCTAACTTCTGCAATGGGAATTTAAACCTTTCTTATTGATGAAATAATAAAAAATATATAAGAACTGGTTGCTATTTGAATGAACCTTCAGCAAGAAAATTTAGAAATCGATCTTGAATAATGTTCGACAAAAACCAACTATCATTGAAAATCAAGGAGGGCTTATTACCCATAGAGAAAATTGAATGAAAAAAAAAATCCCCAATATTACTTAATCTTCCCACTAACCGGTAGGATAAAATAACAAATAGGCGACCATGGAACTAACCTGCCTTGACATTTTTGGAAAAAATGAAGGGGAATAGGGAAAATTAGTTATAGGAAATTTAGAATTTTCAGGTAGGAATGACTCAAAAATAAGAGCTCACTCGGGAAATGTAAGTTTTTGATAGATCTCCATGAGTAAACATTAGAAAATTGTTCTGTAGGAGCTTGAAGATTTATTTGGAGTGCTTTGCATATGGATTCAGGCGCAATGGCGAAGAAATCTACATTGTTTTGGTAAATTACAACTTTGTGACTGGGAATATACCTGAGAAGACACCAAGTGATCAATTATGGGAAGGTATGACTTTGGGGAAATAAAACTTGGGGCAAGAAAGGCTCCCAAATACTCAATTCATCACTAACATCTTGGAATTTTGGACTTGCCCAGTTGTGGAGTTCATACAGATCGAACTTGCACTGGGTATCTTATATTTTATATTAGGTATCTCAGATTTTATATTAGGTATCATCTAGGTTAGTGACAGAGGGTAATGTAAGTATTTCAACAACTAGTTTATACTTTCCCTTGTGAGAAGACATCTTGAACATCAAATTATCAATTAAGGCGATGATCATCAGCGTATCAAGATCTCTATGTGATTTTAAAATTTGGGGCCGCACTTGTGGTACTAAAACAAGAGATGGTGGAAAAGAGTATGCATAGTAAAAATATTTTTTAAAAAAGAAGATAATAGCCATTTCTTCATGTCTAGTTAATGAAACTAGATGTAGGAGCTTGAAAATTTATTTGGAGTGCTTGGCATATGGATTCAGGTGCAATGGCGAAGAAATCTACATTGTTTTGGTAAATTACAACTTTGTGACTGGGAATATACCTGAGAAAACACCAAGTGATCAATTATGGGAAGGTATGACTTTGGGGAAAGA
Source organism: Pinus taeda (assembly GCA_000404065.3). Taxonomy (NCBI): domain Eukaryota; kingdom Viridiplantae; phylum Streptophyta; class Pinopsida; order Pinales; family Pinaceae; genus Pinus; species Pinus taeda. Next base: position 12,007 of record APFE030581028.1, read on the forward strand.
AAACTTGGGGCAAGAAAGGCTCCCAAATACTCAATTCATCACTAACATCTTGAAATTTCGGACTTGCCCAGTTGTGGAGTTCATACAGATCGAACTTGCACTGGGTATCTCATATTTTATATTAGGTATCTCAGATTTTATATTAGGTATCATCTAGGTTAGTGACAAAGGGTAATGTAAGTATTTCAACAACTAGTTTATACTTTGCCTTGTGAGAAGACATCTTGAACATCAAATTATCAATCAAGGCGGTGATCATCAGTGTATCAAGATCTCTATGTGATTTTAAAATTCGGGGCCGCACTTGTGGTACTAAAACAAGATATGGTGGAAAAGAGTATGCATAGTAACAATATTTTTTAAAAAAGAAGATAATAGCCATTTCTGCATGTCTAGTTAATGAAACTAGATGTAGGCGAGAAGGACTTTGGGATTTTTTTATTCTATTGTGTGTGTGTGTAATGTGTTGTGTGTATATATTATAATATATATATAGTATATATATAACATCCCGTTTTCAATAATTTTCTTTTGATTTTTTATTATTTTTTTTTCTCATTTCGTTTTTTATTTTTTTATTCCTCCTATTCTATTTTTATTTTTACTTTTTACTTTTTCAATATAAATGAAAAGGTAAAAAACAAACTAGGATAGAAATAAGTTACAACATCGACTCCATCTAGGGATTACTTCCCCCTGCGGTATGCAGAGAACTTGCAGATTCATGTGCATTCTCCTCGGGCTATGGATTCTTTGCTGTGAAAATCACATTCTCATGATGAAATTTAAAGAAAACTAGAAATTTACAATGAACATGGTTGCAAGCATTTAATATTGAATATAATTTTTTAGGTATTTCCCATTGAATTGAAATGAAGAATACTCTCCTTCCAGGTTACGTAGAATGGAAGTATTATTACCCTTTACTTCTGAAATGCTAAATGGTCCCAACCAAATACTAACAAACTTTCCATGCTTGTCTCCTTCCTCTCTTCTAGCATCCCCTCTTAGAACTATATCACCTTGTCTAAAATCTCTTTCTTAAGCCTACCTAGCTAACAAACTTTTCATTTTGTTTTGATATTGATGAAGTTTGTGCTAAAATTCATCTCTATCTTGGTTTACCTTAGAAATATAATTGAATCTCCTGGAAAAACCATGAACTTCTTCATATGAATCTTGTAAAACTTTCATTGCTCGAAATGCTAGTTGTGTAGGGAAAATTGTTTCAGTTCCATATGCAAGTTGGAAAGGGGATTTGCTAGTAGATCTTTTGGGTGATATTCTATTTTCCGAAACTACTTATTTGAGATGATTATCCCAACTTCTTTGTGATCTAAAAATACTTTCTTAATGACCTTAACTAGACCTTTTTTTGATGATTCTGCTAACCCATTACCTTGTGGGTAATATGGTGTAGAATCTGCAATGTGTTATGAAACCAGCGCACAAAAAGATAGAAAAGATAGATCCACGCCTTAGAATTCAGCCTCTTCTAGGGGAAAATCACACAAATGAATGATTATTTGATGATACAAATGACAAGACCTCCTTTCTATATATAGGAGTGTAAGGGGTCATAATATAATCAAAGCTGACATAACAATAATAATGTAAGGGCACAATAATAACAGTAGTGGGCTTCTATGGGGCACAGTAGTAACAATATGGGGACTACATGGGTACAACAATATAATAAGGGGGTTGTACTAATAACAATAATTGGTTACACTAGTAGTATAGGGGCCTAACATGCCCCTCCTTCAAAAACTATTGTCCTCAATGCTTGAGTAGTTCTTGACGCTTTTGTATAAAATTCTTGTCCTCCCATGTGGAATCTTCAGTAGGTAAGTTCTTCCACTTGATGAGATACTCTGAAATTGATCGATTTCGTAGCTACTAGGTTCTTGTTTCTGTGACTACTCTAGGTTCCAATATGATTCTTCCTTCCTCTTCAACTTCTGGTTATATTGTTCAAATTGGGATCTTTTACAAATTTTGAATGAGTGGCCACACTTCTTCATCCTCCTTTCATTCATCCCTTACTTTATTTATCCAATCTAGTTGGATAATAAAAATAGCACAAAAAAATTCTTGCACATCCTCATCCTTTCTTGAGAGTACATCTACAACAAAAATGTTCTTCCCTTTTCTGTCGATGATGTCAAAGTCATAACCCAACATATTTGTGACCCACTTTTTTTGTTCTTCTACAGATAATATTTGTTCTAAGAAGTATTTAACACTATCATGATCCATTTTTACCTTGAAATGTCTTCCCATTGGGTAAGGTCGCTATTTCGTAAGTGCGTGTAGTATTGCCAACATTTCCTTCTCATAAATAGCTTGCTTGAGATGTAGCCGTAAAAATACCCAATCACCTACATCAAAACATTTTTCACTATGATGTTGATGTACCTATTTTTTCATTCGATTTTGCACCAAAGTGGCGTTATCCTTTTAAAGTTGGAGAACTTGTTATTGATGCTCAATGTGATCTTTCACTACTTGAACCTTTTTCTTCTCCATATGTCCTTCTATTTTTAGAGTTTGAAAAGTGGTAATTTCTTCCAATGCTTTATAAGATATGGTTGGATTCATTTCTTCTTTCTCTGGGGCTGGGTCCTGGCACATATCCTCTTCTTTTGATGTTTCTTGATCCTTTTCTTCCTCCTCTTCATACTCTATGTAAAATAATTACTTCTTAGCACACTTATGACCTTTAGTGCATTTTCTATCACAATTGTAGCAAAGCCCTTTTTTTCTTTTTTCTTCCAATTATTGTGGTGTAGCCCTTGTAGGTTGTAGAAGGCTAGGAGAAAGAACACTTCCATTATTATAGTTGTGAGGGGTAGACTTCTTTGTTGCCATAATTTTACTTTCCACTTTGTAACAAAGCCCTTTTCGCATTCCAATTGTTGTGGTGTTGCTCTAAATAAGGTGTTTCTCTTTGTATCTTCATAATGTGCTATCATTTCCTCTGTCAAAATTGACCATATAACAAGTTTATAAGAACAAAGCCCTTTGTACCATAAAAATTGATCTAGTTCTAAATTTGAAGATGTAATAGATACCTTATGTAATAGTGGTACACCATGTAGATCAAAATATTTCTCCATCTGTAGTATCCAATTTACAGGATCCTTTCCATCAAACTTCGTCATCTCACTTTTTCTTGATTTTAGGAGCTCAATCTTGAGACGACTGTAACTATGTACTTTCATATCTCTAAGTTCTGAAATTGTGACTTGCAGTAGCCCTCTATGTCCTCTTTCCAATGCCACCAGTCTGATCAACTTTAGATTCTTCAAGAAAGAGTTATGCACAATCTCCCAACATGACCTGATTATATACCTTTTAAGAAGGGCAAACTTTTATGAAGTGCCACGTGTCACTATATTTACCTTAGGATCTGAAAGTTATACACAGGAGACTAGAGCCATCCTCTTTCTATAACTTCTTACAAAATTGAAATCTGATGCCCGGAGAGAGTTATGATGACTTTCCCAAGGTGAACTATTTGGAATGTAATTCGTGGATTTCTAACAACCCTAATTTCCTCAGAGTATATCTCAGCAATTATAGCGAGACAGTATCTGAAATTTGGAGCCAACATTCAGATCGATCTCTTGTCAAATAGGTTTTTGTTTTAGCTTTTGAAACTTTACAACGAAATATTTATAGCACAAATCCCACGACGACCTATTTTAGCTTAATTTTGGAGCTTGTAAAATGCCTAACTTCCTCAAATCATATCTCCAAAAATGTATGGAGACAATCTCTGAAATTTGAACTCAATATTCAGCACGATTTCTTCCGAAATGGGTTTTTGTTTTCACTTTTGAAACATCGCAGAACAGAAGTTATAGTGAAAATGCCACGATGACCTATTTGGAGCAACAAAACCCTAGAATCCAAAGCTCTAATACCAAATGTTATGAAACCAGCTCACAAAAAGATAGAAAAGATAGATCCACGCCTTAGAATTCAGCCTCTTCTAGGGGAAAATCACACAAATGAATGATTATTTGATGATACAAATGACAAGACCTCCTTTCTATATATAGGAGTCTAAGGGGTCATAATATTAATCAAAGCTGACATAACAATAATAATGTAAGGGCACAATAATAATAATAGTGGGCTTCTATGGGGCACAATAGTAACAATATGGGGACTACGTGGGTACAAAAATATAATAAGGGGGTTGTAATAATAAAAATAAGGGGTTACACTAGTAGTATAGGGGCCTAACACAATGTAATCTTATTTTTGAAAAAATATATCATTTAATACTGTTGAAACCCTGTGCATTATCTGTAACTATTTGTTGTGGACACCAAAATCTAGATAGTCTATTTTTCTCAATGAATCTCATGACTACTGTATCAATTACATTCTTAACACGGATTACTTCTACCCACTTGGTAAAGTAATTAGTGGAAGATAATATCCATCTATGTTGGTTGTTGGAAGCTAGAACTATTTCACCCATGCAATATAATCCCCATTGTATAAAAGCGGCTTCAATTAAGACTGGGACAAGGCGATGTGCTACTAGCCTCTATTTTCCAATAAATATATGACATGGGATACAACTTCTTACCTCTTCTACAACTTGTGCAAATAGTTTGGGCCAATAGAAACCTACTCTGAGGATTCTATATGCGGTTGCCTTCCACTCATAATGTCCTCCACAAATTCCTTCATGAAATTGTCCAATGAGTCCTTCAGTTTCACTTTAAGTTAAACGTAACAAGGACATTCGAAGGATATTCCAATACAAATTGGAATTTATGATACACTATTTCATAGCCTTGAGTCTAAGAGATCTAGAATGATTCTTTGTGAATTCAACAAGATACTCTAAATCGCAAAGAAAATTCACTATGTATGTATACCAATCTAAAAGTAAATTTTTTTCATCAATATGTAAAGGAAGAGGAACAATATTTGAATGGGAGAAGGTTCTTGTGGATTATTCTCACTTTAAATATGATAAGGTTCTTGTGGATTCTTCTCACTTGAAATCTAAGAAGGTTCTTGTAGATCCTTGTCATTTGAAATCTGCAAAATGGTGTTGATACCAAGAAGATTACAATTGGATTAAACCAAAAGTTTAGATAAACCCTTTTCTTTCACTAATTTGGTAGGAATGATATCAAGATCAAATTCAAGTATCTTAGTAATCCATCTTTCCCTATTTCCATCTATATCAGGTTGTGTTAGAATGGTTTTTAGTGCACTGTTGGGGACATAAGCAATAACATGAGAATATAAGACATAAATCCTAAATTCTTTTAAATATTATACAAGGGCATAGGATTTTTTCTCTATGATCTCATATCTCATTTCAACATCATTCATCACCTTACTAAAAAATACAAATGGTTAATCATATCCATAATCATTCCTTTGTAATAAAACAACTGATATGGTAGTGTGAGAGGCAAATGTAAAGATACTAATTTTTTTTGAGTAATCTGGAGTAGCTAGTACTGGGTATTCTGAAATGACCTTCTTGATATGTGAAAAAAAATATCGAACATGTACTATCAATTTGAATTCATGATCATTTTTGAGAATATCGGTAATCTCCTTCAATCTCAACATAAATAGGTATAAATATTCTTAAGAAATTTGTTTTTCCTAAAATTTCTTGAATTTTCTTTGTTTCTAGGTAGACTGATTACCTGAATTTCTAAGACTCTTTTTAGATTAATTACAAATCCTTCCATTGAAATTATATATCTCAATAACTTTCCTTATTTCATTGCAAAAAGTGAATTTTTGGGATTAAGAGAAATCCCATACTTCCTGCATCTTTTAAAAACTTTTGTCAAGTGATTCAAGTGCTTATCATCAAAATCTAAAACTACAGTTACATAATAAAGATAAATGAAAATAAGTTTATTTATATTACCAACAAATGTGAGATTCATTGCTCTTTGAAATGCTTCTCCAACTTTGATTAAACCAAATGGCATCTTCACATACTTAAATGTACCCCATGGAGTTGTAAATGTTGTCTTTTCTCTGTCTTCTAGACTAATGAGGACCTCGTTATATCCAGAAGAACCATCTAACATTGAAATCAAATTCCAACCTGAAACCCTCTGAAGTAATTGATCCATTTTTCGTAATGGATAATTATCTTTTAAAGACAATTTGCTCAAATTCCTAAAGTTAACACACAATCTTTTATCACAAGTTTTCTTCCTAATAGGTACTAGGTTCTCTATTCATTTTGAATATCTTAAGGGAACAATTAATTTTGCATCCAATATCATTTTAATTTCTTTCCCAATGATTGTAAGTAAGAATGGATTTATTCTTCTTAATTTATGTTCAAATGGTTTAGCTTCTGGTTTGAGAGGAATTTTATGTTCGATAATGGTTGTCCTAGATTTTCAATTCTTCATATGACCATGCAAATACATCTCTATAATTTTTAAAAACATTAATAGATTTTTCTTCGATTTCTTGAGAAATGATGCTAAAATTTTAACGTTTCTAATTTCTTCAGAAATACTGATATTACAGTCCTGAACATCTTCTTACTATGAATCTAACAATGAAGTTTTTGATACATCATTATGATCATTTTTTTTTCAAGGGGAAATAATCATTTTGGGATGTAATTATTTGATAATTGAATGATATCGTGATCATCAATTTTATGTTCGAAATGTGAATTTTAATTGTTCCTCATTTGATTTGATTTCATTAATGTGTTCTTCTTCAATATGTAAAGCATACAATTCTTCTATTGATTCTAAAACGTTTTCAAACTTTTCATCATCTTCAAAAACCTTCCAGTGTTTGAGACTATCAGCAGTGGAAGGTTTTTATTTTACTACAATTTGATAATGTAATTACAGACGGTTGAGTATTTTAAAAGAACTAGGAGAAATTGCCAAAGCATTACCATGGACATTTTCTTCTCTTAGGTTTGATGTGATATTGAAGGCTTGAAAATAATTATCTCCATAGTCCCAAACTTCATTCCTATAATCTTTAAATGTAGGATGCTTAGTTTTACAAAGGTTTCTAATTTTTCTTACAATCAACTCTGAATCTCGATATACAGCTAAGTTTTCAATTTTCAGTCTCTTAGCTAACACCAATCCTAAAATTAGGGATTCATATTCTCCCACATTGTTTTTGAATTCAAAATATAATTTAAAAGATTGGTTTATATTTTTCTTATCAGGAGAAATGATTATGATCTCAACCCCAACCCCATTATTGGAAAATGCCCCATCAAAATACATTTTCCAAATGTCAGTGTTTACAATTTGAGGGGTATTGGCACTTTATTGAATGTTGATTTGAGGACTTGGAAGATCATTAGAAACTAAAGTAAAGAATCCGAAATATTGATCAATTGCATAAGTAGGATGATAAATTGCTTGATTTTATTTACAATCTGCATTGATGAATCTTACTTCTATGTATAGTCTTGAATTTTCACACCCATAAATTGGGATTGTAGCATAAGACATGTCCATTTGCAGACTACCCCCTAACTTGGAAAAACACAATCTTGACAATAACATTCGAAATTTTCAGGGAATATTTGTGACAAAAATGTCCAAGACTACACACTTGACAGGGATGTGTGAAAGTGTTACAACTAAATCCTAAATTAATTTAAGGCAACGTACTTTCTTGGAATAAAAAATATACAAATCATGATATGGTCTAATGATTTGTAATTGAAGTTGATCCATGATTACTTTAGGAATTAGATTGTGGGAAGAAATATAATCTAACATGAAATGATATAAATGGTAATCATGAATTTTCAAGGTGACATGAAAAGGAGGTACACTTTCATCAATCATATTGAACTAGGACGAAAAACAACTTGAGGATTTTCATTATATAAACTAATGGCATCCCCCTCTGCATCAAAACTTAAAGATTGAATCCATTTTGATACTTGATGTTTATAACCTATATTTTTGGAGAGTTTAGATAATGGGATTGGAACTTTAACTCTCTTTAACTCTTTTTCAACTTGAAAAATAGTTAGAACATTTTTTTTATAAATATTCTATTCTTATAATTGATTCTGTGATTGAATTAATGATGTTTTTGTTTCAACTTATCTTACTTGAGGATCATCAAAGCTAACCTTTTTTACTATCCTACTAGGTCCTGGTCTCGGTCTAAGGTCATACCTTCTATTTAATTCAACAATGAGGAATTCAAAAAAATCTTGATACTTGGAAACTTGAGAATTTTCTTGATTTTTAATTAAAGACTAATCTTGATTAATTAGGAAAATAACATTCTGTGATGATGGATCCTCAAAATAATTAATGTCATTTGTATTGATAGGAGTATTTTCTTCGGGATATTGATCATCAATCATTAGGGGAGGTTGAATTTGTTGATCAATGTTTCTTTGCAAATGTTGAGGTTGAAAAGGTCTTATTTATTGAACTTGTGGTCTGTTTGCAACTTGTTGGGTTACTCTAGGTTGAGTTTCCATTCTTGAGATTCTATTAGATGTGTTTCTAAGTTGAGAGTTTATTTTATAAATTTTAGGTTCTTCATCTTTATTTTTTGATGGTGAGGTACCTTCTTCTCTAGCTTTCATCCTCTTTTCAACATTTTCTTCCTTAGCTTTCAGTTTAGTAGATGGTGAGCTATTAGCTTCAACTTCAATTTTATTAGTTTGCATGTATGCTGAAATTTCAGATTTTGTCTTGCTAAGCATTACAACAAAGTCATCTTCAAATGCTTTGGAAAGCCTAACCCTAGAAGCATTTACTGGAGGTTTTTGATCTGGAGGCATTTTTTTATAAATTTTATTGAATCTTTTAATGAAATTAGCTACAGGTTCACTAGGGTTCCTTTTCAAGTCTTCAAATTCTATTAAGTGGTAAACAACATCCTTTTATATTCCCCATTGATTTTTGAAAATATTGACTAGTTCAACCCATGAATTAATGGAATTAGATTGAAGTTGTCTGAATCATATTCTAACATTTCTTTAAGTGAATGAAGAAAAAGACTTGTGTATACATCCTCATGCTCAATATTCATGTTATCATCAAAATCAAAGAATGCAGTTAAGTGATCTTCATTAGATGACCCCGTCTCTCCATTAAATCTAGGTAAATGTATTAGATAACCATCAAGGAAAGCATGAAGTTGGGCCGTAGGTGGAAGAACTAAGCCTACGTAATGTTCTACCAAAATTGGTTGAATACCAGCCATTTGATTTTGTGATGGAGTTATATTTTTAGGAAAAACAACTTTACTAGAAGGAGGAGAAGAAGGTTTATGTTTCTAAAATAATTGGGGATTAATAAATAACTTTTGAACTTGATGTAAAACCTTTTTAGGATCCTCAAAAGCTAGAGGATTAGTATAAATACTAAGTTCCTCTTCAGATTTAGTAGAAGTGGATGGATAAGTATGTACAAAATAAGATTTAAAATCAAGTGGTTTAAACTAAGAAGGAGAAAGTTTAGGATCTTCTTTAATTTCATAAGGGTCCAAATGGGAATGACAAAGTTAAAAAGCCTCAAGCTGATCGACTAAAAGTGTAGTTTGAAGATCGAATCCTCTAGAAAGGAGTCCTAAAACTTTTAGAGGAAGATCTGATAATTCAACAAGTGTTAGAGTTGAATGTGAAGGGTCAGATTGTGAAGGTACTTCAGAAAAAATAGAGGCATAAGTAGCGAAAGAGGCTTTTGACCTATGTCTAATACATGCAATTCTAACTAATCTCTGTAGCCCTGATAAAGGAGAGAAAATCATTGGATATGACTGTGATTTGGTATGTCTGTGTGAAGCCAGATTTAATATGTAGAGTCACCAGGTGAAGGATTTTAGCCTACTAACCTCTTATTAACCATTAACAGGAAAATATAATTTCTATCCCAGGTATCCAAACTTCAATTTTCATTCCCTCACAACGACGCCAATCTGATGTTGTCCTTTGTAGACAGTTCTACGATAAGGAACCGTGCCCAAGCATATAAATAAGGTTTTTGATTTTGAATGGATGACCAATGCTTTAAATAGTTAAACATGTGAAAATCCTAAATATTTTTGAGAAAATAGAAGGTTTGATTCTTTATTCTTAACATAATTAAGCTTTAAATTATTTGGAAAGAAAAAATTAATAAGATTTATAATTTCTTAGACATTCATATTGAATATCTAATTTGTTATATACAAAACATGTGTATAGAAGTTTTCTGTAGCCAAATCATACATGTGAAAGAGGTTACAAAAGGAAACAACTTAAAAATTTAGAGGAATTAACTAAGACAAACCATTTCAGTTAATTAATCTCTTTTAATAATTATAACTTTGTAGCGGATTTTAGAGAGATTAACATTAAAGCTAATCTTACCTAGACTTCTATGTTACCTTGAACATGTGCCAAGAAAATAAAAGAATGAAAACATAATTGAATAACCAGAACTTCTCACTACGATACACAAGTTACTCTGAATAAATCCAGAATCCTTCTATTAACTTCATAAATAGCTTAGGAAGTTACAAGCATTTCCACTAGTTCATCACAAGGGTTCAACCCTTTCTTATTTGAATTAAAAAATACTTATAAAGTTCAATTCAAACACATATAGACTTGAAAGATAATTTATTAAAAAAATAATATCATCCAAAATAATTGGGATATTACAAATATAATACTTAAAAAATAATAAATCTTAACTGATTGGAACACTCCACACAAATTTCGAGGGTTGTCATTGATGATTGTACATAGAAATATGTTCTTCTATTCACTACCCCTATAAATTTGTTGTCTTCTCCTAATTATATGGTGTCTACTCCTAAAAGTTAGCATTCTATTGTATTCGATGAGCTCACATAATTTATCCCATCTCTTTTCATCAAGGGTAGAAATTTTTAACATTTTTTTGTATAACTCATCAACTTCAGTATATTTTTCAAAAGTAGGCTTAGTTAGAAACAAATGCTTAATTTCATGTTGAATTAGTAAATCATAACTTAAACCTTCAATGAAAATGTTTCCAATTATAATTCCTCTTATTTTGGAAACTTGATCTTGTCCACTGCTATCTCATGTAACTTTGTTGATAATCTTCAAGTGGAATCAATTTCCCACCAATATCCAACAAACTTAGGAGTCCTTTTTGACGATAGCATTGAATTTCTTATGAACCTTTTTTATCTTAACCTCTAAATTTTGGCAATGTTTTCAAGATGTAACATCAAATTCCTCTTGGTTAAAACCTTTCTTACCTCCAAGACAACTTCAATTCTGTCTTCAGTGTCGAATTCTTCAAGTTCATCCTTTGTCTTGGAGTTTAAGATTTAATTATCCTTGTGGAATCTCCTGGTTTGTGGTGCATGTCTTATTTTATTTCTACTACTTCTACTTTTGATCTCTGCAATAAATCTTTCGGCTCAAAAATAATTTCAATAGAAGGCCATAACTTAGTCACTAACTTATTAATATCAATCTAGATATTTTCTTTGGCCTGAGAAATAGGTTGTGCAATCAAAGATTCATTCTCATAAAATTTTGATTATTGAGTTGACTTATCATTCTTTTGAATCTTAGCCAAATATGCATTATCAAACTTGATTTTTTGTTCTAGAATCTTTTGGAGTTGCATCATGAGTTTTTCAATTTCTTGATCCTTCAAAGATAAGTCTCCCATGTCCTTTGACAATTGTTATGCTAAATGTGTAGACCATGTTTCAACTATGGTTGTCTTTGATGTAGATGCCCATGTTGTTGAAGTACCTATTGTAAAAGGTGTCACTATGGGAATCGAAGCTAAAATACTAATTTGTTTATCTTTTTCTTTCAAGAGTGTTTCCATCTCAGCATCCATCTTTTGAATTTGAATATTTTTTTCAACTATCGACTTGAACATATTTTTCTTTTCCTTTTCTATTTGACCTACTTCCTTAGGTTATGGATGCTCTGTAGTGGGATGTTTAACCTTCTTACTCAACGGTTGGATTTCATAATTTTTATTTTTTATAATCTCTTATGCTTCTTTGATATCACTAGGATCATATCCTATTTTTATCGCCACATCTTCAAGTGCTTTGATTCTGGTATCTTTAGAGAAAGATGACATTCTCTCTATTTTTAACTATGTGTGAATATTATTCAAGGAAGCTTGTAGCTTAGAGGCTACCATGGCTGAACTTGTCAATGTGGAATATATCATTTCAACTACTTTCTTATGAAGGTCAATTTGATAAATTACATGAATTGCTTCATGTTAAGATAAAAAATGGATGTTTTAAAATCTTCTGCACTTTTAGGGACTAGAACCTTGGGTTCTAAGAAATCTAATTGAAAGTGTTTATTTTCAGTATCAAGTACAGACAAAATTCTATGTTGGATAGTTGAAGACTACTTCCAAAATTCAGAATAAGTAGAGGCCTTTAATGCTTCATTCTTGCTTTTTATTTCTCTATATCTAGAAAAAATATGTTGCTGCATTATATCTTGAGAGACATATGACATAGGAGAATATATTGTGATCTCTTCAATTTGTGGAAGGGAAGTAGTAAGAAATCCTGACAGCACTACTATAGCCTGTTCCTATGAATTATTTGCTTCTGAGGATTTTTCATGAGTTTTTGTTTTCTTTCTCCTTTTGTAAATTGTGAAATGAGTAGCTTGAGTTTCTAAGTCTATACGAGATAGAATTTATCTTGATATTTTAATTTCTTTTTCTTGGGGAACTCGAGTCTGTGATGTTGCATAACTAACTGTTTTTTACTCAACTTCCTATAATGTATTTTCCTACCATTCTTCTTGATTTTCATAGTTCTATCTCTTGACAGGTTGTATGTTCATAAGGTTTTGTTTTATGTTCAAATATCAAACGTTAAATAATTCCTAAGGGATCATAGGACCAAGTAAAACTCAACTTCAATTTCATCTGCTTTAGCACTTTTCTGCCTCATTCATTGTTGCTTTGGTATTAACAATGAAAGGGTTAATCTATGCCTTCATCTTGAATTTTTCTTTCCGCTTCCTCGATACAAAATGAAAATAATCCTTATTCATCATTTGCCTAAGGAATACTAAGGCAAAAATCCTTATTGGCATAAAAACCAGTAATCTATAGGGAGGGAGTTCACATCTATATACTCTGATCTCTGTTAAATTCTGGTAAAGGTACCACTCTCCAACTTTAGCTTTCTCAGTAAGGTGCATAATTCTTCTAATTTCAGGTGAAATGTTTGGTGTTACACCATTGATGAGAAGCCACAAGGACATATGCAAAAATTGGTTTACAAAGTCACTAAAGGAATACTCTTCGATGTTCTTCCTTACGAAGGAATTTTGGTGAATGACCAATTGAGGTTTTCTTTGTGAATATAAATTCTATGATGGGAATTTAAACCTTTTGTCTTGATGAAATAATAACAAATATAAAAGAGACGATTGATTTTTGGTTAAACATTCAACAAGAAACATTAGAAAATGATCATGAATAATGTTTGATAGAAATTGACAGTAATTGAAAATCAATGACGGCTTATTACCTATAGAGAAAAATGATAAAAATCCTAATATTACTGTTGGAAATAATACTGAGAGGGGGGTTGAATTAGTATTATCTGGTCAATTATTTTCTTTTTCAAACCCAGAACATATATGCTACTTCAGTTAGAGAAAACCATGTATATATGCAACTACAAATAAGGAAACCCATGTATACCATACAGACTTATAATTTAAAATATTCTACATATGTTGAACATTAATATGTGCATCAGGATCATATAAACAGTAACCAGGAACAGAAAAATAGAGCAGAAGACAATCACACACAAGAACACAAGATATAAGGTGGAAACTCAATGTGGGTGAA
>APFE030581029.1:1921-41791 GCA_000404065.3 Pinus taeda
TGGGAAAGAGGAAATTTGATGGAGCTCGGGAAGAGTTGTGTGGTACCCGAAAGGTAATGTAAGATTTAGATGAAGCTCAGTGCATGAGTATGCATAGCGGAAGGTAAGGCTATGACATTCGGTTGGATTGGATGGGTCCATTGCAGTAAATGGACGGTAGCAGTATAGTCATGAGAAAGGTAACAGGAAAAGGTAAAGTAAATGGATTTGAGGCATCATATGCCTTGGTTATGTTGGGATCAATGTTGTGCATGTGTTGCATGAATAAAGGAATTTCTCTTAACCTAGACCTTATGTTATCTAGTAATTATGTTATGATCATGATTATGTTGATGTTTATATATGTATACATGAACGTATGTATGTTGTTGTCTGACAAGGTGATAATTGTTTTATTCTAATGATTATATATGTATCTATCTATATATCTATCTATGTCATTGTTTGATAGGCATTTTCAGGGATCATTCTTGTGAAGGAATAGTTACTTACGCAACTGAATAGTATGAAGAGGTTCCTGGTTCATGAGAAATCAAGTGGGAAGAGTAGTCATGACAAACATATGAGCTCAGTATCATGTGGTTATGAGTTGATATTATGTGATTATATTATGACTATGTTGTGGACATGTTATAGCAAAGGATACACCAACAGAATGAAAGCAGTGTGGTCTGCAGCATGCTAAGACAAGCTTGGACAAGACACCTGAAGTAGAGTTTCTTGGTAAATACAATGTGGTTCTTGATGTGTGATACTATTATTATGCATATGTTGTATATGTTGTACATCTTAAATTTTTGATGTGTGCACTTATGGTGTTGTGAATCTTTGTTTAAGGTCTCAAACTCTTCCATCTGCTCAATGTACACCTCTTCCTCAATCACTCATGAGTTGAGGAATGATGTCTTCACATCCATCTGATGTATATTCCATCCCAGTTGTGTTGAAAGTGCTAGAATATATCTAATTGAAGAGTACCTACTGGGGCAAAGATCACCTCGTAATAAATTCCCTCCACTTGATAGAATCCTTTGGCCACAAATATCGCCTTGTGTTTCTCCACACTCCCATTTGTTGCTTTCTTTACCTTGTAAATCCATTTGGAGCTCACCAATGACGTGTCTTCTAGTCTTGGGACCACTCCCCATACATTTTTTTTGGTAATGGATTCATACTCCTATACCATGGCATCAACCCATACTTCTTGTTGAACGGCTTCCTTAAACAAGGATGGATCAATATCTACACTCTTGCTGATTAGATCCATGTAGCTAGTGTACTGATCCAGTGACCTCCTCTGCCTGCGCTGTGATGTGGGTGCTCCCACATTTTCTCTAGCATCATCCATCAATTTTTCAACCTCTCTCGTGTGCTTCCTTCCATCTCTGGAAGTCTCTGCATGAGTGGGTTCTCCCATTCTTTGCTCCTCTACATGTGTTTTCTCAACATTATCTTGAGGTTCTTCCTTTGGAGCTGAAATATCCCCATCTCCATGCAACTGAAGCTCCCTCTCAAACGAACATCTAATGGCCTTCTCTTCATCAAAATTCACATCTGTATGAACCTTTGTCATCCTGTGAGATGGAAAGTACACCCGATAGTTGTGAGGTGTATCAATGTACCCCACAAATATGCACAACTCAGTTGTTGGCTCTATCTTTTTCCTTGCATCCTTGGTAACATGACATTAAACTAATCAACCAAATATCCTGAAGTGTGCCACATCTAGTTTCTTACGTGAAAAAAATTCTTCTAGTGTACTCATCCTACAAATATGATGACGACTCCTGCTCTGCACATATACATTTGTGTTGCATGCTTCAACGCACAAGTGCAATGGTAAGCCCTGATCATGTAACATTGCTCGTGCAGTTCCCACAATACTTATGTTCTTTCTTTCAGCCACCCCATTTTGTTTTGGCTTATGGAGTTATATTAACTCTCGTTGAATGCCTTCTAATGTATAGAAGTTCTTGAATTCATTTGACACATATTCTCCATTGTTATCACTCCTGAGAGCCTTCACTTTCCTGCCGGTGTCTTTCTCAACAAGTGCTTTAAATTAACAAAATTTAGAGAACACTTGATCTTTCTTTTTCATGAAGAAAATCCAACACTTACGTGAGAAATCATCTAAAAATATTACATAATACGTATGCCTTATGGAGGCTATCGAGAACAGTCCACACACATGTGAGTGAACTCTTTCAAAGGACCGCTTGCACTCAATTGTTCTTATCATGAAAGGTGGCTTTGGTGTACTTCCCTAATCCACACCCTTTGCATGTATCTCTTTGCTCTAGTGCGCCCTTGGGAAGTCTTGTATAAATTTGTTTCATGATCTTCAAATTTTTGTGGTGCAAGTGGCCCAATATTTTATGCCATAGTTCACTGATGTCTTGGTTCTGCACCTTATCTACTTTTGTGCTTAAAGAAGCATAGTCTTCTACATCCAATTTGTAGAGGTTCTTCACCCAAACCCTAATCTGCTTCACTTAGCCTGAGGTTATGTGACAAAGGAAAGTCTTTCCTTTTATAAATGTTACATTATAGCCAAGATCCTCCAACACAGAAACTAAAACCAAATTCTTCTTCAGTCCCAGAACATACATGACATCTTTTAATGTGAGAGAAGAACTAGACTCCCATCGAAAAGTAACTTATATTGATGTTGGTTGTGCTATAACTTTCATCATCTCCCATTTCAATGTGCATATGAAGGTCCTTTTCCTCCAAGTCATTGAAGAATTCTTTGTTGTCGGCAATATGGAATGAGGCTACACTATCTAGATACCACATACTACCCATCATCGATGTCACCATGTAAGCAATGAGGGTGAAATCCAACTCTAATTGTGAAGCAAGAGCATCACCTACCACTCCTCCTAAGGACTTATTTTCGGCCTTATTATGCGGACACTTCGTGGCATAGTGTCCCATCTCATGACAATGAAAACATTTAATCTTTGACAAGTCCTTCTCCTTGTTTCCTTGACTAGAATCTGATTTGGAAAGGGATGACTTCCCTTTCCCTTTATTTTCGTTTCCATATAAGGAACAAATCTCCTCATCATCATGCTTGGATGAGGATACATCTCTGGTGTTCCACTGAATCTCTTCTTGCACCAAGTCGAACCACAAATTCTCTCACTCTGGTAGCTTTTGTGAAAATTTATGAATCTTTACAAATAGAAATCCTATTGTAGTCACTAGTTTAGCATCTCCTAATTGTTATTTCATTCAACAAGTTATTTAATTTATAAACAATGATGAAAAAAATTACTGTAGACTACACTAACATACAGATCATAAACTGAAACAATAGATGAAATAAACACACACGGGATACCGTTATTTTTGGACAACACGTCCCTAGAAAAACCCACCTTGGGAAAACTGGTGCAACAGATAGAGGGTTTTTATTACTAAGCAAGCAAAATCTGAGTACAACAGGTTGCCTCTCACACCAGCTAACCTTGTAGAGAAATCACAGTAGCAAGAAATACATACGAGAGTTTACCTCATTCCCTAAGTCATAGTTGATCCAATGATCAATCTAGCTCCCTTCCGTCAAACACTGTGAATTCCCTACGTAATCACTCTATGGGCCAGTGTCTTGACTCTAGAAGATTGCATCACCTCTTATGTTGGATCAATTTTCTAGAGGAAGACTGTTGTTCAGCCCTCCCCGCTTAGAACCCCACTTGTCCAACAAAATATTAGACTTTGATGAATACTCTACACTGCCACTACAAGAGTCCCTCCTGGCCTGCGTAGGCCTCTGTACTACCTTCCTGATGCTCAGGCTACCTATCTGCCACGTAACCTTTGGCTCAGAACTTCCTCTCTAACCCAAGTCTCTGCTTCTTCCCCTCTCACTACAACTCATATCAATGGGTAAGGTGTCCTGAGTAGTCCATTTCCAGCCCATTAGAGGAAACTTGGAAACATAACAGATTGCATCCATCACATAAGCAGATAAGTAGAAAGGGGGATAAATCCTTTGAGAAGTAGTTCTTTTGGACCAGTAATTCAAAATGGCCATGGCTAAATTGAAGGACAATATCTTAGCCCAATCCACAATAGTAGCATTAGTGGCAGCATCCAATAATGGTAGCCATTCGGATGAAAATTTGTTAACATCTGGCTTTCCAAAATGTCTACAGAGCATAGCAACAGCAAAGCAATACGGGGAGGTGAGAGAACTTGTACTATACATACCGTGCTTATCCTTTTTTAGTGGTTTATCCCTTCTTGACTAGTCCTTGGTGCATTCTGCCAAATCTTCATTTTCTTTAGCGAACTTCTCCATGAACTGTTTGTTATAAGTTGCCTATGGCTTTGGTAGATGATACATGAATCTCAAATCTTGTGGAGTAAATGAGCCAATGAGTCCTTGACCCTGAGTCTTAAATTGTCTGTTTGTGATATCAGCACTATCTAGTACCCATTTGACCATGTCTGTGTATGGAAGAATTTTGGGCCTTGTTGCTATCTGGTGCAAGAATGAACTTGATAGTTCCGTAATTGACACCTCATAAGACCTATGTGAGCTTGCAGTAGTTGTAATCTCCATTACCCTGGGATTTTCATCCTCGAGTAGACTGTACATGCCTTCCCAAGTAGTAATACCAGCGTCTTTGTTAGAGGTGGTGTCTGTGTATAAGGGCGTCATTTCTTTGCCTTCAGAACTCAGAGCTTTACCCTTCTTTCCCATAATATCCTGAACACTGCTATGTATACTTCTCTGCTCTTCACTCTTACAGTTTACAAATGAGGCAAGAGTAATGATAAGGAAAAGGTGACGGGAAAGCTTTAAATGCAGAAAACATATAAAATATATCACCTTACATGAAATGGCTCTTCGATCAGATCAAAACCATACTTCATTAATGATTGCCAACTAACTCATTAATTAACCTTAACGCGCATAACTGGGCATCAGTTTATGGAAACATCTTTTTCAAACAATGAACCCTGTAGGTCTATGATAAGGCAATTTTGCGATTTGCTTCACAATATCGCAGATCGCAATATCGCTACTCTGTTGCGTGTGGCAATCATCTGTTATAATGCATTTTTTGCGAAATGCGATTTGCGAGATCCGCCATCGCATATCGACGGTTTGAGGCATTTCAAATTTAAGTGATATTTGAGGCATGTGATGCGATGAGTATCTTTTAATGCGTGATTTCGTAGTCTTAGGATTCTGCTTATAGGAAGGCATCCATTATCCTTTTTGCGATACAACGTTCTTTATTGAAGCTGGATTTATTCGAACTTATCATAAAACTCAAGTCTTTTTAGATTTTTAGGGTATTCTCCTATGTTTATGATAGTAAGTTTTATTGAAAAAGGAAATACAAATGCTAATTAATTTTATTTTTATTTTTTGAACAAGGGTCCCCACTTATTTAGTATTAGTGATAAAACTAAATAAGAAGGGGGGTTGTTGCTGGTCACAACAATTGGCAATTCACTTGGAAGAACCAGTTATCTCTACTTTTCTTTTGAATTTTCTAAACTTCCAAAATAGAAATTTTTCTAGAAAATAAAACTTTATTATAGAAAGATAAAGTACATCATGCTTTTAGTTGTCTATGATAGTTTGTTTCTTCTATGATAACTTTTGTTATTACTTCCTAGAGCTAGTAATTGTATCTACATCAGTCACTACTTGGTTTGTAAAGATAAAAATAAAGGCTTCTCTGTAATTCAGTTTTAAATATGCTCATTTGTCATAGGTAGAGCCTCTACTGCCAGCAGGCATTTATAGCCTCCACAGGGTTACCTTTTACCCAACAATGATCCTCTATCCTACTTGGACAAATATACGATTTTCTAAGAGAAATCCATATCCACACTTATTCCTTTTATTTTCTTTTAATCCTTAAAGAACAATGCCTTGGTTTGGTAGCCAAACTATGATAGTGCCATTCATTTGATTTATAACTTTGTTGAACAAGCTGGCTCATGATGAGACCCCTTGTCTTTTGATTGCAACAATCTTGAGTCATTGCCCTGTTATGGTATGCAGTTTTGGCAAAGTCAGCAAGCTATAATATCTATGATCATGATAAGTTGGTTCGTGATGAGACCTCTTATTCTTTAAGTTTAAAGTGTATTGTTGGATTGTTCCTTGAAGCTCATAATTTCCTAAGTGGGGAGGAAGTCATTGTTTCCTTAATAATAGCTCTGAACGATAATGGTAGAGTTTTTTGAAAGAGCTTTTCTATGAAGAAACTTTGTTTTTTTATTGATACCTTTCATTTGACTAATATAAAACAAATTCCCACTAAAGGTCACTTTTTATCATATTTTACAAGGTTGAAACTAGTATCATATTCTGGTTTATAGCCTTTGACTGTATCTTTGAATAATAATGACCAATTTTCTAAATCATTTCTATTTATACAAGCGAAAAACAAAATCTAAAAAAAATACTTGCCTTTTTCGTGAATTCCAAATGTAACCATTAACAACTGGTTTTATTATCAAAATAAAGGAAAAAAAAAACTAATCTACAAAAATAGAAGAATGATCTCCTATGGAAAGTATTTTTTGAGGATTTTCCTGCTAATAGGTAAAGATTCTCTTTTCCCTGTAAAATCTTGTAACATAAAAGTAGATGGACCTATGATTTCTGTAATTTGGAAAGGGCCAAGCCACATTCGCTGAAATTTCGTATGTTTGCCCTTTTCCTCATGAGCCTTGTCCCATTTTAAAACTAGATCTCCAATTTGAAAATCCTTTCTGGATATCATGTTTGAATCAAAAGAAGCTTTCACTAATGCTTGGTGATGAGCATGAGTTATTTTAGCCTATTCACATTGCTCTTCTAGCTTAAGGATTTCCAATTGCCTTAGTTGTAAGGAAGAAGTTGGTGTTTCATCCATGTATTGAACTAAGGCCAAAGAGGGAATCGCTAGATGAGTTGGAAGGACCACTTCTTTTCCATAAACTAAATTAAAGGGAGAAGTTCCAATGGAGGCTTTCTGCATTATTCGGTCTGCCCATAGAGCATATATTAAGGATTTGTGCCAATTTTTATGAGTTTGATCAATGGTTCACTTAATGATTCTGATTAAGTTCTTATTCATTGATTTAGCTAATCCATTCCCCTATGGGTGATAATTGGCAGAGTATTTAAGCTTAAAACCTCTTTTGAGTGCAAATTCAATCATAGAATTGCCAGAAAAATACGTTGCAATATCAAACATTAAAACAGAAGGTAAACCAAACCTGGTGATTATGAACTGATATATGAAATCAATGATGTGTTTGGCATTAGCTATCTTGAGAGGAACTGCTTCTACCCATTTAGTAAAATAAACTGTAGCTGTAAGGATATACCTATGCTATTCAGAAGAGTGAGGAACGATCTCACCTATTATATCTAATCCCCATTGATCAAAAGGTTGTTCAATGTTGACTGGTTGCAAAGGCAACGATGGTTTCTTTTGTCTCCCAGCAGCAGTTTGACAAACTTGACATTTCCTTACGTAGTTGTGTGTGTCTTTGAATAATGTAGGCCAATAGTAACATGCGTGCAAGATTTTATGTGCAGTAGCATCTCCAACATAATGTCCACCTGCTGGTCCATCGTGGAGTTCCTGCAACACCGTTTTAGCTTCAGATTTCTCAAGACATCTAAGGAGAACATAATCATAATTCATTCTAAAAAGTACATCGTTTACGAATTGATATTGTTTAGCCTTCAACCTTAGGGCTCTTTTCTTTGTATAATCGAGGTTGGAAGGAGCATATCCATTCTTTAGATAAAATATGATATCAACGTATAATGATTTAACTCCGTTTAGGCTTACCTCGTATATTTGTATCTCCACAGATGGTGTTTTGGAAATAAGCGATGCTCCAGCCAGCATTTTACAAAAGCCTTGACCTTTTACAATACTTGTTGGTTTGATTTCTACGTCGTATTCTTGTAAGGTAGTAACTTAATTGGCTCTTTTCTCACCCACATATTTCTGTACTAAGAGATTTCTTACTGCTGGAAACGGTACTATGATTTTAATATGGGTTTTAAGAAGAAAGGGTCTGAAATACTTGATCATTTTGAAAACATCATTAGCTTATTTCTCAATGTCTGAATAATTTAATTCAGCCCCTTGTAGGTTTGAATTAAAAAAGGAAATTGGGACTTTTGCCTTATCTTGATTTGCTTGAGTGAGTATCATAGCATATGATCTGTCAGAGGCAAATGTATATAAAATGAAAGGATCGGAAAAATTAGGAGTTGCTAAAGATGGAGCCTTAACAATCGCATGTTTAATCAGATTGAATGCTTCGTATTCATCTTGGACCCATTTGAAGATTGAGTTCTTTTTAATCATTGTTTGTAAAAGAGATGTGATTCTTGAAAAATATGGAACAAATCTCTTTACAAAATTAATCTGGCCAAGGAAGGATTGCATAGTTTTCTTGTTGTGAGGTAGGGGTATTTCGGAAATCTCCTTGATTGTGTCCGGATCAATATGGATTCCAGATTTTGACACTATGAATCCAAGAAGTTTTCTTTCACTTAATGCAAAAAATGACTTTTTTGGGTTAAGTGAAATTCCATACCTTTGGCAATGTTGGAAGATCTGTTTTAAATCTCTGATATGATTGCCTCGCTTCTTGGAATATACAGTTATATTGTCCAAGTTGATTACTACTGATTTGTTTACTAATCTCTTAAATGCGATGTCCATGGCCCTTTGAGACGTGGCACCAGCGTTGATCGGACCGAAAGGCATCTTTTGATATGCATAAGTACCCCATTTGGTTCTAAACGTGGTCTTTAATTGATCATCGGGATGGACCAAAACTTGCTTATAGCCAGAGAAACCATCTAAAAAGGACATTAATTCTAATCCTACAACTTCCTGTAGTATTTGCTCCATAGGAGGCAAAGGAAAATTATCCTTTTGACAGGCTTTGCTAAGATTTCGAAAGTCAATGCAAATTCTAATGTCTCCGTTTTTATTTCTAACGGGAACCATATTGGAAACCCATTTAGAATGTCGAACAGGAAAAATGATTTTGGCTTTCAATAACTTATTGAGCTCAGATTTGATCTGGTTTTCTAGATTAGGATGGAACTTTCTCAACTTTTTTTGGACAGGTTTTTCATCGTTTATCATTGGGATAGTATGTTGGATGATAGAAGTGTCATAAGTCTTAAGTTCATCATAGTTCCAAGGAAAGACACTTTTGTGTTGTTTCAAGAGATGAACATACGCTAATTTTTCTTCAGGAGCTAGGCCATGACCTAGATTGATATTTTGTGGCTTGGTATCGGATCCTAGATTTACTAATTCATAGTTCAGAGTTGAACTTTGAAGCTTTGAATTGGCAGATCTTTTGAATCGATCTTTCAAATCGTATAGATCTTCTAATTTGACTACTAATTTTGGCATAGCATTATTAGTGCTATCTTGTTGCAATTGTCTGTCATGTTGGTATTCATCAATTATCTAATTAGTGTAAGATCCCTCTGATGTGAGGAAGCTTACAATATCAAGATCATCATTGAAAATTCTCCAATTGGTAATGTTATCAAGAATCGAGGGTCTAAATATTAATTATATTGAAAATCTATCGGGGCTATAGTCTTCTGAGGGAATGAGCTTGGAGGCTACGTTTGTTAAGAGGTCAGCACTAGCATTCTAGAGTCTGGGAATTGATGAAATATTGAATGCTATAAAATGTTCAGTCAGCTCTTGTACTAAAGATTGGTAATGCTTTAAATGACCTGATAGACAATGTATATTATTCCGTACCTGTCTAATAACAATTTCAAAATCTCCGAATACTTGTAGATATTTGATGTCTAATCTGATTGCTTTGTATAATCCTTGGACTAAAGCCTCATATTCTGCAGTATTATTGGTGCAATTGAACTCGAGTCTACAAGTTAGCATAGTTTTGTTTCTCTATGGACTGATTAATACGAATCCTGCTCCAACTCCCTCGTTAGACTTAGAACCTTCAAAAAATAACTTCCAAAATAAAGATTTATTTACAGGACTATCTATAAAATTAATACATTTAGAACTATCTGTTTGAGAAAAAAATTCTACTTGAGATAAAACAGAATGTTCTAAGTAAGTTGAAGTATGAGCATTAAAATTTCCTAAGAAAGAATCAACAGAATAGTTGCCAATAATATTGTTGTTATACGCTATCGGTTCATTTTCTCCTTCCAATTCTGTTACTATGTATTTATGATGTCTTTCTCTCTCAACCTTTATTTGATTTGGTTTACCATTGTAAGGGAGCCACATGTGCGACCAATCAGTTGCAAAGTATACATGAAGTTTTTCAGACCAATATCTGCAAAGAATTAAGCCATAAAATTTTGGAATATCTGCGACCAAAATGTCGATAACTTGACATAACTTTGGATTAGATGACAGCCTTATGGTAACCTAATTTAGTTTGTCAATCACTTCAACTTGTGACTGATCCAGCTGAACTATGCGCATAACAGATTTTTGAGGTTGAACGTTCAACTTTGCACATATTGACTTAGGTAAGATATTAGATGAAGCTCTAGAATCAACTAAACAATTATGCAAAAAAAAATTGAAAACTTTATAAGTAAGAAGAAATGGGGGAGTAAGAGATCTTGACCTTCCTCCAACTAAAGCGATATCGTTTGGATCAAATTTATTAATCACATGGGAAGCTTGAGAGTTTACAGCAACGGGCAGAGGTGTAACTGGTACTGCTTGTAATTCTTTCAAAAGAATCTTTTGCTGATGTTTTAACTTGCTCAACTCATAAAAAGTAATGTTAGCCCTAGCCTTTTTCATTTCTTCTATGATATTATACTCCATTTCATCCGAAACAGTCAATGTTTTAGATGGAGTTGGTGAATCTGTTTCGACTGGGCTTGTTTGAGTCACTTTAGGTGTTGTATTCTTTGCTGCGACTTTGTCCTTAGGCGTTGAGCTTGCGCTCTTTGGCTTAGGAGAAGGTTGAGGAGGATCGAGTTGATTTCTACTTCTAGTACTAACCGGTGATGCCTCTTGATCCTCTTCATCTGGGAGGATCAAATCCAACATACCTTGTACTTCTACAACTTATTCTTCATAAGTAGGCTCTTCATTGGAAATTTCCTCTCCTTCTTCTTCTGATTCAGCATTTGTAATAGCATTGGGAGGCTTTGAATCAGTCGAAGGATTTCTCCTATAAGGCTTGTGTGGTTTTTTAGAAGAAGTTTCTGCTACTTGTTTTTTTATGTCGACCATTTCATTAGACATGGTTTTCAAAACTTTATGCAATCCTTCTAAATCGAATGGGTCTTTCAACTATTTTTTCTTGGGATCTTCTTTAAAAGTAACCTTCTTAGATTTTCGTTCATCAACAAGGTTTTTCTTTTCTAAGGCTATGATACGTTTCTCTATCGCTATTGCTTCCTTCATATTTTCAGCTAAAGTTGTTTTGCTATCCCCATCAACGAAGATTACTATGTTTGATGGTAAAGCAGAGATGTACCATTCACTTCGCACTTCTTCACTAGGCTTGGAAGCGGCCCTAAGGTTAGACAGGTCATTGATCAATGTCGCAGTAGACCTGTCATCACCAAACTTAGTCAAGAATTATTCTTGAAAAATATTCCAACTAGTGATAGATCTAGATGGTAATGAGAAATACCATGATCCGACTGCTCCTTGCAAAATGTAAGGAAAGAGCTGGACAACAGTGTCTTCACTAGTAACCCCATTGAGATTTATAGATAAAATAAAGTTATTTATATGTTCTTCTGCTAGCATGCCTGTTTCAGGATTGAACATAGGCAACCATTTTTCAGTATGGGCCGATATTTGACTCAAGGGCACAGGCAATAAGATTGCCCCTGGGTTATTCCATGGAGATTGGGCCATCGCTGAACTACTAACAGATGAAAGCGTAGAATATGATCCCTACGGTTGGGAAGACGAGGATATTACTGTTCCAGATGATTGATAAGGAGATGTGGAAGCTCCAGTGGACTGGTGGACAATAATCTGAAGTGGACGGATGGATGGTTGACTTCATAGTGAAGAGGTTGAGATGGATGATGATGATGAAAGGGTCTCACTATCAGATCCTTTAGGTGATTTCCTTGCTCTCTTCCTTGTAGGTAGAGGTAACCCAATTGGTTCAATACCAAACTTTTCGCTCTTCAATCTGGTAAGAGGATGAGCAGGGTTATATTGCGAAGTCACACTACCTTGAGATTTTTTAGATCTTTGAGGTGATATAGAAAATCGCTGAATTTTATGGATCAAAGATTCAAATTCAAGAGGTTTAATAGTATATTTCTCTAAAATGTCGGGGTTTATGGTAGTGGTTGTTGTTTTTTCGACTTCTTTCTCAAGATTTAAAGATTCTAAATGCGATGGAGAAGTCGGGGGAGATGGTGAGGCTGATTTACACTTAGAATGGTATTTACATTTAGATTTACTTGCCATTCACAGTTCAGGGCCCTCCTTCTAGCGCCAAATATGTTGAAGCCCCGAAAATCGGGTCTACAACAAGGGGGATACCCACCCGGTCTGGACCTTGGTTAGCAGCTCCTTTTTCCGTTTGGTATAGTGGGTCCGACTAGGGATATGGGACCAGTTTCCCAACTTATGTGTGTGTGTGTTGAGAATTGATATCTCCTTTCTAATAATTCCTAAGTAAAATGATTTTATTCTAAATCTAATGTAATCGTATTCTAATGAACAGAAATATCTAATTCTAAACTAACCCGGGATTTAATCTTTCAGTTATGGGATCTAAAATGATTTCAAATGGAAATTGGTAATAAAGATCATTCAATTTCTATGAGAAAAGAATTCAAATAAAGATAAACCATTTCGTATAAAAAGTTAGATGAAACGATTGTGGAAAACATATCGCATAATAAGTTACTCATATGTTAAGCATAAATAAATAGCTATCACCACACAAAAGTTCCAAATGATAACTCAAATTGTAGTCACTGGTTTAGCATCTCCTACTTGTTATTTCATTCAACAAGTTATTTAATTTATAAACAATGATGAAAAAAATTATTGTAGACTACACTAACATACAGATCATAAACTGAAACAATAGATGAGACAAACACACATGGGATACCATTATTTTTGGACAACACGTCCCTAGAAAAACCCATCTTGGGAAAACCGGTGCAGCAAATAGAGGGTTTGTATTACTAAGCAAGCAGAATCTGAGTACAACAGGTTGCCTCTCACACTAGCTAACCTTGTAGAGAAATCACAGTAGCAAGAAATACATACGAGGGTTTACCTCATTCCCCAAGTCATAGTTGATCCAATGGTCAATCTAGCTCCCTTCTGTCAAACACTACGAAGTCCCTACATAATCGCTCTATGGGCCAGCGTCTTGACTCT
The DNA here is from genome assembly GCA_000404065.3 of Pinus taeda. NCBI lineage: Eukaryota > Viridiplantae > Streptophyta > Pinopsida > Pinales > Pinaceae > Pinus > Pinus taeda. The sequence continues at coordinate 15,316 of APFE030581029.1, forward strand.
AGAAGATTGCATCACCTCTTATATTGGATCGATTTGCTAGAGGAAGATTGTTGTTCAGCCCTCCCGACTTAGAACCCCACTTCTCCAACAAAATCTTAGACTTTGATGAATACTCTGCACTGCCACTGCAAGAGTCCCTCCTGGCAGGCGTAGGCCTCTGTGCTACCTTCCTGATGCTCAGGCTACCTATCTGCCACGTAACCTTTGGCTTAGAACTTCCTTTTTTATCCAAATCTCTACTTCTTCCCCTCTCACTGCAACTCATATCACTTGTTTGATTTACTCAGCAAACCTCGCCCCAGAAAAATTGAACTAACTGATCAACTTGTTGTATCTCCAACTGACCCTCAAGCATCCTCTTATACTTTTCCTGTTGATGAATCAATGATCGAGATTAATTAATGGCTAAGATTACAATAGACTTGATCCTCGTCTCTTAAAAGCTTCTCACCCATATTTTTATAAATACACATTAATAGTTTTATTTCCCTAAGTTTAGACTTAGGAACCTATTGAATCCCCGAAAATCGGGTCTACAACAAGGGGGATACCCACCCGGTCCGGACCTTGGTTAGCAACTCTTTTTCCATTTGGTATAGTGGGTCCGATTGGGGATATGGGACCAGTTTCCCAATTTATCTGTGTTTGTGTTGAGAATTAATATTTCCTTTCTAATAATTCCTAAGTAAAATTCTTTTAATCTAAATCTAATGTAATCGTATTCTAATAAACAGAAATATCTAATTCTAAACTAACCCGGGATTTAATCTTTCAGTTATGCGATCTAAAATAATTTCAAATGGCAATTGGTAATAAAGATCATTCAATTGCTATGAGAAAAGAATTCAAATAACAATAAACCATTTCGTATAAAAAGTTAGATGAAACGATTGTGGAAAACATATCGCATAATAAGTTACTCATATGTTAAGCATAAATAAATAGCTATCACCGTACAAAAGTGCCAAATGATAACTCAAACATTCAAGAATTCATATATAAATAACTGAACATGAATATCACCTTAACACATAAGCAAAAATAGTTAAGAGATAAAAGTACCATTTATAATTGGTTCTACTCATGAGCTTCAGCAATAATGATCTATCTCTTCTTAATCCAACATCCACTAAGAGTAGAAAAGTACAACATCAGTAGTAGATATTAAACACAGATATCAATAAATCTTGTTCCATTCATTCATCAAAACCTCCTCAAAGGGTGCAAAAGTGCATGTTTTGAGGATAAGTTTTTGACAAATTTTAGGACCCTTCTCTAAATGCATGAGAAGAGTTTAAACACTACTAGCTAAATCTAAAAATAATTTATTACAAAAATGTAGGATGCAGTTTAAATGACCGTCCTCATTTCAGGAAAAAATAAATCAAAATTAAAACTAAATTGAATCTAAAACTAAAACTAATAACTAACTATCTATGTATTTATTCCTTGTAGTCGCAAGCATTTAGCATTTGCTTGAGGAGAGTTGGTCGGCTGACTTCCGACTTTAGTTGTCCTGCGAAAACGGAATCGGCAAGTGCTGGCACCATCTTCTCGGCAGAGTTAATGATACATTTGAGAGTCATGCACTGGCTGTGTGGTTTTACCAAGTATGTCCAGTAAGAATCCCAATTTAACTTGGTTAATATTTTGATGGACTCTGCTTTTTCTTGAGCCTTCTGTCTCCAACTTGTCTGTAGATGCTGTACATTTGGTAAATACCCTGGAGTGGTCTCTGATATTAGATTTTCCCTGTGTAAATTTTCATTAATGTAGTCAATGACATTATTTGTTGTTGTGGCTACTTCTTCTGCCACTTGTTCTACTTTCCTGATTTGGGCATCCCACTTGCTAAAGAGCATTTCTCTATGGGTTTCATTGATTATGAGTGCACCTGCCTTTTTCCCTTCCTCTGATATTTGATCTTATTTTTCTTTCAGTAATTGTTGTACCTTAGAAGCTTTATCAATGGTCGCAGAAGCATATGCTCCTGCGATCTGAGATAATTTAGTGAGATTTTCAGTGGGATCAGTGGTAGGATCCTACCAAAGGATGTCTAATTGCTCTGCGTCATGAGAGAGCATGCTTTCCAATTTCCTTTTCTTTCGTTGTCTTCTCACCACTGCCTTATGTTGAGGACTATAAAATACATCAAGAGGGATCTCTTGAGATATAAACCTCTTTTAGTTTGAAAATAGATTTGGTCCCTCTTGGGGCTTGGTAGATCCAAAGTAAAGATGGATCTAAGAATCTTGTTATGTTCTAAGTATTAAAATTTTATGTGATTATTAATTAAATTTACATATGGTTACATAATCACTTCTCTAAAAATGTTCTCTTAATTTTATTAGTGAAAACAAACTTACAATATAGATATATATATTATATATATATATATATTATATATATATATTATATATTATATATATATATATATATATATATATATATATAATTATATATATTGATATTATATATATATATATATATATATTATATATATATATATAATTGAATTTAAAAAAATTATATCCAACATCCAATGTCTAACAGAACGCCTATATTATCTCCATTATGTATGTTGTATATTTGCTATAATAACATGACTTTATAAATACCATATCCCCAAAATCCATAACTCATTTCACAATCAAAATATTTTATAAATATTTTATTTATTTATTTTTATAATGTTTTGTAATTATGCCCATAGACATGTTTATTTTAGAGTAAATATTTGAGAATTTTAATTTAATTATCAATAATTATTAAGAATATGGTAGAGATCTACCCTATGTCCTCCTCTAAATATTCTAAAATGTTTTTAATACTATTCACAAATCAAAGGTTGAGATTGATCTCCAAACTAGTTATGTTCTCTTTTGCCTTTTAATTAAACTCATTAATTAAAAGAATTATCATATGTATGTGGTATTGATAAGAGATGATATTGGGAATAAATTTCATACAATATTTTAAAGAGAGACAAAAAATGTTTTCTATGTAGGAGTAGTTATGGTTTTACGTCGATGGATTTTAGAGGAGGGGGCAAGGATCCCTCTTATCTGAATGTGGTAATGGACAAAGGAAAGGGGCTCAGGATGGGCTTTGGTGCATATGCATATTTTTGTCATAGAATGTCCAAGGTTTGGCAGAAGTAGGTGGGAAAGGACAGAGAATACATGATGAAAAGGACCCAATAGGAAAGCAAGCATACTAGCAGCAACATCAGAAGTCAAAAGGCTCCACAAGGTCATGTAAGCCAAAAACAATGGTGATCCCAATGACATTGATCATCGATCCTGAGACCCAGGCATTCAAGGAACGCATGAGGTCATATGATGTCATATACAAGTTTATGGGTCTTTGGCCCATAGAAAAAGACTTGTGTGATTGGACTAAACATCATTGGAAACCGCGAGGAGAAATAGAGTTACATCTAGGGTCTAAAGGATTTTTTACAGTGGTGTTTTCCAATATGGAAGATAGAGCCTGAATCTTTGATGGTGGTCCTTATTTTTTTGCATCAACTAGTTTATGCATGAGGCCATGGATGGCGAATTTAACCCAAAGAAAGAAACCTTTACATGTGTCCCAGTTTGCATTAGGTTTTATTCCCTTCCCCTGGACTATTGGATCCCTAAAACTCTAAATAGGATAGGAGATTCTCTCAGAAAATTAATTAAAATATCAAAGGAAACTTTACAAGGAAGATACACAGCGTACGCAAAAATCTTTGTTGAAATGGATGTCTCTGGGACATTGCCTGAAGCATTCAAACTACAGTTCCGTGATGAATTTCTGTTACAACCAATGGACTATGAAAATATCCCTTTCAGATGCAGAATATGTCATGAAAATGGAGACCTGATAAGGGAATTCCCTTTAAGAAAAGTGGAGGAACAAAACAAAGAAACAGACTGAAAGGATGCAAAGAGTTTTGTCAGACCCACTCCGAGGGAAGACCTAATAGAAGACAACAACAATGAAATCAGGGGGAAAGAAAAGCTCACAGAAACAACTTTGAAGTCATAGCTGAGTAAAACACAAAGGAACAAGGAGAGGAAAAAGAGGAAAGTGAGGAAAAAGGAGAAGGAAGAGAGGAATAAAGGCTACAAGTGAATGGGGAGTTTGAATAGCAATGGGATATCCCAGATTCACCCAAAGGTTTTGATGGAGATATGGAAATGACCCCAAGTGAAGTAGGAACATAGGATCTAGAATTACAGGAGAGAATTGAGGAGGAGAGAATTAATATCTTGGATTTGGTGGAACAGGCGAGAAAACAAGGGATAGAAGCAATCAATGTGGATCAAATAGATAGAATCCAATATCTATACATGATGAGAGAAGAAATAATATTAAGGGGGTAGAAAATACTGCATCTAGAAAAAGATAAGTTGGGAGTGAAATTAATGGGATCTCAGACGTTTTTGGCACCATAGAAGAGCCATCATAAAAGAGGGAGGAAGTCGAAAAGCGTCGCCCTCAAGGAATTGGGAGTTATGCTAATAAATTTAGGTAAGATAAGAGTGTTATGATCACCTAATCTAAACTATAGTTAAATCATGAAATCTTTATCACGAAATATAAAAGGTAGTAGTAGCTTCAAGAAACAACATCTACTAAAACAAAAGATTCAAATGGAACAACATGATTTTTTTTTTGCAAGATTCAAAGTGCTATGTATAGAAAATAAAGGAGTTAAGTATGAGATTAGGGAGAAGGTATAATAAAGTGGACGTGGAATCATAGGGCTTAATAGGGGGATTGGTGATCTACTCGAACCCCCAATCCTTGATCTTACTGGATTCAGAAGAAACTAGATCATAATTATTGGTATAAATGAAATTAATAGGGACTCCAGGCACAATGGTGTCTATAAATATTCCTCATTATTAGATGCTTTCCCCGATCCTCCCCCTCCTATCTCTAAGCTTATCTCTTTGAGTGTTTACATGCTACAAGTGTCATGGGTTGTTCAAAAGTAGTCAAGTACATCTAATCAACATTCAGCTCCAAAACACCCTATTGTTACCATCTCAACCAAGGCATCAAGATCCACCTCCCCAAGACCTCCTCCTTTTGTGGGTGCCTCCTCTTTGTTATGTACAGGTCTCAACCATCTATGAGATGTTTCACTGGGACATTACCATGTAGGACAAATACCTTTCTTGTTTCATCCTCTTTTGCTTCAGCTCCATTGGTCTCTCTCTCTCTCTCGGAACCCACTTCGTTGTTTCATTATTGTGTCCTTACAATGTACTTTTGTCATACGTTTTTGTCCTAACATTTGTCTGTTGGGGGCCAATCTGTTATCACAAAATAATTATCATCTCGCTATAATGTACTAGATGGATCAAAGTACACCATGTAGGGCCAATATTACCATAGTAAAATTGCTTTCACTGTGAGAAATTACTTATTAAACCACATTTGTTAAGTCATTTATAATTAAACCCATGAAGAATAATTAAATAAGTCATTATTTATTTAATTATCTTCTAGGAATAATTAATTGAAACATTGTTTAATTAATATTCCTTGTCACATTTGAACTAATTATGAAAAATAAATAGATAAATCGTTAATTATCTTACTTTTCTCTAGGAATAATTAATTAATCACTAATTAGTTATTATTCCTTTTCATGTCTGATCAAATCCCTTATGAATAATTAAATAAATCATTATTTGTTTATTTTTCTTAACTATATTTCTTTAGTGATAAATAACATTTTTTTATTTATTATTTCTAAATAAAGGTTTAAATATTTTTCCCTCCAAACCAAATATAATAAAATCTTCCAAATGGTTAATTCTTGAATGGGGTCAATAACATTTTATTATTGCTCTTTATTCGAGGATAACCTAATATTTTGTTATAAATAAAAGGTTTTTCCATTCATTCTTCATTTTCGATTATTTTCATCGTTGCACTCACTGTTGCAGTTTGATTATTATCATTGTTGCACCCCATCTTCTTTTGTATTTGAGTTCTCATTGAGCTCAAACATTTTGTTTGCATGGTTTTACACATTATAAAGGAGAGAGACTCTACAAAAGCTAAAGACATTGAGGATAGCCAAGAACCCATCCCATAGAGGGGGACAGGTAACATTATTTGTTCCCTTCATAGGTGTTGTTTAATAAAATATATTCTTTATATATCTAGTTTCCATTGGATTATTGGAGTTCTTTGTGCTTATTTTACTATTCCATTTTGTTGTTTAACTATGTTTGTGGCATAGATTAGGGCTTTGACAGGTTTTGTTTCTATCATTTGTTGCATATCTACATTGTTTAACAATAATTTATATTGTTAGGATTGTTTGTCATATGTGGTCTTAAGTGGTTCCTTTTCATACATCTTCAAGAAGAATACTTATTAATGGTAACCCTTGAGTCAAGCCTGCCCACATACATAGCCTTTATACTCTCATCTTCAGGAGGAACAAGGGATGGCGTCTCACCAGATTTATTAAACAACCTTGCTATAACTGGATCATTTACTTTGCTCAGAGATAAATCATAAAAAACCATTAGATTCAAGAAGGAAGTTATCTATATTAACAATAATTTAAGGATTTAATGAAATTTTTTGAATCACGGTAAAGAAAAGGCCCCATTCTTTTCATCCTCACAAAATATTCATACTCCAACATTACAGAAAAAGTATAATTTAGAAATTAACAAGTAGAATAGAATTATGTAATGAGTAACTGCCAATACATAAGAATGCATATATTTTTTCAGACTTCTTTTAAAGTTTGTTATATCCTTCCAAAAGAATTCGAACAGAACATGATGTTCCTTTCATGACACTACCCTCTCAGAGCTTGTACATATCTGACTTACAATGTCTGTCTGGAACCATAAAACACCACTTAAATGATAAATATGCCTTTCAAGTGCCTTGGAATTGAGAACACCATATCATTATAGCAACCAAATCATATAGGGTTTAATTGAAGAAAATGGATCAATAATAAAAGGGCATGAAAAACATCAATATGATGCCACATAAAAATTCCATTTTGAGTCTATTATTGAAAATATGGTCTAGACTCCACAGATACTCCTGACTGAAGACTCGTGCAACAAGGAAAACAACAGGATTTCATAAATTAACAAACACTTAGAAACATCAAGAATTGACCACGGGGAAGGCTTGACTAAAACCTTTAATTTATGTACGTTAGATACACTAGACATAGTTTATCAACTTGTCTATCACATCCCAATAACACTCTTTGATGTTAACTACAACCATCATTTTCCAATAAATCTTTAGCTCAATAACTTTCTAATTCCAATGCCCTAAATAGAAGCAAAATTACCCAAATAAGTGATATGGAATCTATGGTGCCAAAATAAACTCCCACATTAGATTCTTAGTTTCACATAGTTTTGTTAAAATTGGCAACTGAGGCCAAATTCCACTTTGGGCAAGTGTTTTAAAGAAGATAATTATGGCATTGAATTCCTCTTTTCGAGAAGACCAAAATTGACCTAAATATCGTCAAATTTGGATAAGAATAAATATGTATTTGAATTTATGCCCACTCTTATGTGGATTGTCAAGGTCAGCCTCACCTCCATGTAGGCTTAAAATGACTAAATGTCATGACTCTTTTAGAGTTAGGTATGGAATTGCACTGAAGTTAACAAACTTGTTCATTGTCTGCTTTAACATTGGTTAACAAAAGGTAAAATAAGCATTCATTTTTCTCTGTATCTTATAGACATACTAATCACAACCAAGTCAGACATTCATCACCACATGTGCACTCACCCGGAGCAAAGAAACTACATACATGAGCACGTTTTCTTCTATAATATGGTTTTGTCCTTTGAAGATTCAATATCATATCATTTGGAAGGACATTTCCATATGATCATTTATAATATATTCATGCTTTAGCTTGCAAAAATCACATTTGATGAGTCTTTGCCTCAAACAGAGAAAGATAACGTAAAGAGAGATGGCATTTAACCAAACACTAACCAGTTAACTAATTATCAATCCATTTAGCTATTCTTGCTTTGTCCTGCAGAATCAACAGACAATAGGCATTTACCTCAAAGAAATATATTTTTAGCAAACATAATTAAACCAACTTTTTTCAACTGATAAAGTTAAAACAAATAAGCCTTTAGGAAAGAAGTCTCCAAACATATGAACAAACCAGAGTAACAATATAGTGAATATCCTTGATATGCAGATAATCAATGCATCATGTTAACACTAGATCATACGATGTTTCACCTGGAATATACAAATATTACTCAGTATTAGGTTCTTTCCTCAGTCCTCCCCCTCCTATCTCTGAGTCTAGCCCTTTGAGTGTTTGCATATTACCATTGCCATGAGCTGATCAAAAGTAGTCGGGTACATCTGATCAACAACCAACTCCTCAACACCTCATTGTTAATATCTCATCCAAGCCATCCAGATCCACCCACTTTCATGTGTTTTGTGTGAGGTAGTTAGGCATGCCATCAATAATTGTTGTGATATTTCTCGTCTCAAACCTTTGGTTCATGAAACGTTCCCTAAGTCAAAGATCCTTGAGGTTCAAGTTACCTTACTGGGACCAGCCAGGAACTCAAAGCGTTGCACACAAATCACCCTTGTGCCTTGTGTGATCATTATGGCCATTATTCCCATTGTTGCCCTCGTTTTGACAAATTTTGTGATTGCCTTCAAGTGCTTTGCATGTACAAGGCCACTCGTAATGGATCATCTACTCCTCTACCTATGGATTCTGGTACCACTAGTACAGCAGAAAAGGGCGACTCTAGTCCCACCATCATGATCCCTCCCCTCGATGTCGAGATGATAGAATCCACAGTCTATATCCTTTACCTGTATTCATCCTTGATTTCCTCGTAGGAAAACCTTTTTGAGGTTTCTGTGCATGCTTCTATCTAACCTCCTTCACTAGAAACCCATGTCTCAACATCGATAGATTTTCCATCTACTAGATGGTCATCTACCAGTTCAGATGTTGTGTGTGTTAACCTTCCTTCTCAAGATGATGCACCAGGTACCACTACCCCTAATTATACTTGGCATGATATGCACCATAGTGCATACGTCCTTCCACATTTGGAGTCCACCAATCTAAATACATCTAGTGCACCCGTATCATACTAGGGGCACATAGTCCCCTACACCTCCTTATCATCCTTTGGAGGATCTCTTGCCAAGTTGGGCCGAGATGCTTGAATCCATTTTTCAAGAACTTGAAACATAATGGCACTCCATAAAATCCTCTTGTTAGGGGGCATCATCCCCACCTTTGCATACTAGATCAGTCCCCTCCATCCCATATATTTGAGGGAAGTATCCCATGCTTGGGGACATGATGATTTTCCCCTGGCCATCTTCTCAATTGATTAGCATAAGTCTTGGCCTAGATCCCACTGAATCTAGGTATGGTCAATTATCCTCCCATTCCTTGGATAGTTTGTCCTACCAGCCTTTCCGGTGAGCCATATTCACATCACATATCATAGATGTTTGATACATACCTTTAAATATTCTACTCTATGTCATACCACCTTTACCACATAGTCACCATGTTTGACTTAGTGGCTGAGGATGATTCTAGACCTCCTATAGTAGTTTATTCTCATTTTCCTCTTCCTTTAATTCTTCAGCAAGAACCATCATTCCAAAAAGAATTAAGGCCATCTTTAGACAAGTAAGGCCACTTTCCTGAAAGTTATAGATGTCGATTCTGATGGTTAGTTTTTGTGCTATGATCTACACAAGCTTTAGGGACTTCTCCTCCTCTCCAAATTCACCACAACTCACTTAGAAAATGAATTAAATTGGAGGGAAAAAAACCCTTTTTCTAGGAAAACCCATAGTTTTTCTGTTGCACATTGTCACCAAACCGTATCTCCATCTGACCAACTTTCAACACCATTGGAAATCTCTCACTGAGTACTCTAATGGGTCTCTCTTCATTTTGATGATTTGATAATTCACTAGGAAATCATTTTCCAAGAAGGGCCTCTTCATCGCCTCTCAAAATTGAATTTCTTCAGATGTGATTCTTGTACCTTGAGCACCACCTCCTCTTAATGCTTGTCATCTCTTTTGTCGATATGTCATGAGTAACCATCATTTTCTCATGTTTTCATGGTCTCCACTGGGCCTATGTTGTGTCACAACATAATCGAGTCACACTTGTTCAAAGCATCCATGATATGTCACCTTTACATCCATGGATTTGAATATATGATCTGAGGAAGTTAGGGTTTTTGCAAGCTCCAGAATTCCATCTCAAACATGTCATCGTGGAATATTCGTTATATGTTTTTTTTTCTATGAAGATTCACACTCTAAAATTAAAAACCATTTAAGGCGAAATATTCTTGAAGCTTGGGCCCGTATTTTAGATCTTGGTTCACTATATTTTCAAAGATATGGTCCAAGACATTTATGGTTTTTGGACGCTCCCAAATTACATCCCAAACAGGTGACCTTGGGAAAATCATCATAACTTTGTCTCTAAGAATCAAATTGAAATTTCATAATAATTTATAGAGAGAGGATGGACTATACTTCTCTACGTATCATTTTTAGGTTCGAAGATAGAAACTATCGATTGATTTCCTACATGATTTTTCATCTCACATATTCATGGATTAATGTTTCTTGACTTGTTACGTAGGTTGAATTACAATTTGTCTATTATCACGGTTGTCATTTGTTGTTGTTTACTTGTTTCAATTGCTTGAAGAGGGAAGCAAGATATATTTGTAGTGAGCAAGCAAGGACATCATCAAACGGGATAAGTGTACTAAGAGGTAGGCCCTCTTAATTGGTTGTAACCAAAGGAAATCTTCCATAGAATGTATTTGTTGTGGCTAGACCCATTATTAGGCTAGAGGAATTTTTTTGTATCTGCACTTATAATTTTACTTCACCACACTTTGTGTGTTGTGTGTGAGGTAGTTAGGCATGCCACCAATAACTTTCGTGAGATTCCTCATCTCAAACCTTTGGTTCATGAAACATTCCCTAATTCAACATCACAGTGAAAGAAGTTTTGATGTAGGCGATTGGGTATTTTTATTGCTACAACCTTACAAACAAATGTCCCTTAGGACAGCTAAGAAGGATAATAAATTATCACCAAATTACTATGGTCCTTACAAGGTGATGCAAAACATTGGTACTATGAAATACAAATTGGAACTTCCTACATCTTCCCGAGCTCCCCTAGTTCTCCATGTTTGATTCTTAAATAAGGTTATAGGTGACAAGTTCCTAGCTCAAATAATATTGCTAGAACTTGACGAGGAAGGAAAAGTCATAGTGGAACCTAAAAAAGTAATGGAAATAAGAACCGAACAACTATGAAATCGATCAATTTTTGAGTATCTCATCAAGTGGAAGAACTTAACTACTGAATATTTTGCATGAGAGGAGGAGAATTTTATACATAAGAATCAAGAACTACTCAAGCATTGATGACAACACTTTTTGAAGGAGAGGGGCATGTTAGGTCCCTATACTACTAGTGTATCCCCTTCTTATTATTAGTGCAACCCCCTTATTTTATTGTTTTCCCATGTGGTCCCCATGTTGTTATTATTGTGCCCAAGTATTCCCCATGTTATTATTGTGCCCCAAAGAAGCCCCATATTGTTATTGTTGTGCCCCTTCAATATTATTGTTATGTAGGATCTCATTAGATTGGGACCCCTTAGATTCTTATATATAGAAAGGAGGTCTTGTCATTTGTATCATCCAAGAATTGTTCATTTGTTTAATGTAAAGGAGGTTTATCCCTCGAAGAGGCTTATTTTTTTAGTGGTTGATCTATCTTTTCCATCTTTTTATGACCTAGCTTCATAACATCATCAAAGCAGGTCACCTTACCAGTATTGGCTTACAATCAAAACTACTACCAAAAGGTCATTTCACATATATTTTCAGGAGCTATGATCAGAAAATGAAAATGCTAGGCGCGTGATATACTTTTACCAGTATTAGCTAATAACTAACAATCAAAAGGCTTGTTATTTTAGAGCATCATCATAAAAAAATATATCTTTAATAGCTACAATAAAAAAAATTAAAAAATTATAAAAAAAGATACCTAGGAAGTAATGTACTTATTATCAACAATAAACAAATCATAGCCATTGTTGTATCAAACATTCCTACCAATGAGCATATTTCATCATTCTAAACTTGTATCCTGCACTTCATTGTTTAAATGTTACATTATGCGCAGAACACTCATATTGATATAAATAATCCATGTATTATGAGATCCGCGGGGTCTTGAAGTTGGATCTACATATCCACATTTCAAATCAAGATACAAATACAAATCATCCCACATCTTCATAGGATTTGACACGTAAATGGATTATTCAAACCGAGAAACAGATCCATTACTACCAAAACAAATCCTCTACCAACTCGCCCTCACATGCCAGATCCCATCCAACTCTAGGTGAAGTCTTCTCTTAGAATAGATACATAGACCATAACAAGTTGTCAAACAATGTACGAAATTCATTTACCATCATTTAGACTTTAAGGCCAATTTCTAGGAAGACAGGTGGTTTGTATGATGTAAAGTTGAACTATTCACGTGATGAGGATGTAGTCCCATTTTGAGATATTTAGTTAGACTTACTCTATATTATCACATCAATAAATTATGCTGGAGAATGTTATTAGGTTTGGTCTTCATAATTTCTCATGCACTATTGATTTTATGTATTCATTGTAAAAGAAAAAGAAAAAATATTATTATTATTTTGTAGCATGGGTTTCATGCTCAAGGTCATTTTATTTATATTTCAAGTACCCATTATGTGCTTCTAAGGCATTTTCAAGAAGTCAAAAACCATAAGTCATTTTCATATGTAAAGACTCTATTGGGCATGTTATATCATGTAAAAAAGATTTATTTAGAGTGAAATGAGTCAAATATCCCCCTCTAAACCAAGTTGGCTTACAAAAATACCAGTCATCCTATCAATAGCAATTCAGCCCCACAATGATAGTTTGAGCTCCATGAAAAAGCTAAATATACAACGCATTCAACCACACTCGAAGACAATTCAATCAGAGCAAAAAACACACAAAAAAAAAAAAACTAAAGTCAAACGAAGGGAACGCCGGGAAGAAAGATCGAAACAGTTTGGAGACAGTTTTGGGTTACATCATCTCACACGGGCGTGTAAACTACCATAAACACATGATATAAAAGAGCTTTAGAAATACCATTGAACATGATATAAAAGAGCTTTAGAAATACCATTGAACATGATATAAAAGAGCTTTAGAAATACCATTGAACATGAGGTTTCCAGGGGCTTTTATCCCAGCCATGATTTACTAAAGATTTTACGCCAATTAATCTTTACTAAATCTAGGGTTAATATTTTAAGTTAGATAGAAAGTACACAACAAATAGTGAGGGAAAAATGCAGAATATGCATTCTTTTAATACTAGTTAACTCAAAAAATATTGAATCTACGTTATTTCATCCAAAAGCCATTCTGATTGTGTGCCTGGTATCCAAAAACCAATGAATAATGAATGTAAGAGACGTTCGACCATCGACTTAATCTCAACTATATGACTAATGCCATTGGTATTTGTTCATACGAAATGCAACTCCAAAGACAATGAATGTAAGAAACGTTAAGAAGAACAAAGACTACTAAAAATGGTTTGTGTCATCTATGTGATATCGATTACGTATCAGATAGATAGTATGTGGACACCCTTGGAATTATATGTAGCAATTGGATGTGCTGTCAAGTGAAGGTCACGGACCAAATCATTTTGGATAAACTCATACATTCTTCGACACATTGTATCGACGACGCAAGTGAGATCAATAACTTGCGTTCGGTTGGCCATTACACTCAGTTGATCAGAAGGCCCCTCGATAATATTTGAAAGCCTTTCGACTGTTCCCTCTAGCTGCTGCTGTTGATCTTCAAAAAGATTCTGTTTCATTTCTTTTTGTAGTGGTGTCAATATATGTCTGAGTATGTCATCACCAAACATGTGAAATGCAAAAGCATATGAATAAGCAAGGGCGCGCCTTGATCTAAACAGCCTTTGCAGGGCATTTAGTAGCCATCTATAGTCACTAACACGAGATTCCTTGCTTTCAAAATCTAAAATATTTTCCTCTAATAATTTCCTTTGCTTTGTTTCAAGCTCCAGAGAATCCTTATGAGCTTTCCATCTGGAGTAATAATGTGTGTACCTTTTCAAACCACGTGCTGCCTTCTCAATATCCTTTCCCTCATCTTCTTTATATCGACCACAGCTATGCCCCTCAAAACTTTTGTTCGCGCCACCACACAACCAACAAAAGTTTTGGCCACATACGCAGCTCACCAAGTTGCAGCCACCATCTTTATTCACGTTCTTCCCACATTTGGGGCACAACTTGGTATTAACTGCAATCCAATTTAATGTCTCAGAGTCGTCCTGACATTTCTTATCCCAAAGCTTCCAAATCGAACAGGAGCAAGGAGAGTGTGGTTGAGCCAAACAATTAAAGCAAAACTGATGTACGCAAGTGCACTGGATCTCACAGTAAACATCTCCTTCAACTCGAACTGCATTTCCACAATTAGGAGCACTAGGGCACCACTTCACTTTGTCATTGTCGTCAATATAGGACTCAAATAGGAAGCGATCGAAGCGTTGGGCTGCTCCAGGATCTTTTACAGTGACTAGCTTTCGTATAATGTCTTCATCACAGATGACATTACAGTCGGGAGCCATGCACTTAATCCGCTTGCTTTGTCCCTCGTTTATCTTAAAAAGAAAGTGCTTCGTCCAACACACATTGCAGAAAGTGTGACCACAATTCATCACTGTGGTGTCCTCTTCCTTCAAATCTTGCTCTGCACAGACAATGCAGATGGTAACAAAGAGGGAATTTGTGGATTCGGGTCTAATAGCGACCCCCGCTTGGGAAAATAACCAGTCATTCCCCCTCTCTACAAATGCATCAAATAATCTTGCAAAATCCCAGCGATAATGAATCAAAAGTGTGCGGGCAAACTGTTCTTTTACAACAAGGATATCCATTACCTTACGTAAATCCTCCCTCTGTGACGGCAATAAAGTTTGTTGAGAGATAGGCCTGATGTTGATGTTCTGTGCGCCGTCAGGGATGGAGGTAGCTGAAACATCTTCTACGTCGACTTCATTTTCCTCCATCAAATCCTCCTCAACCCCGCTCATCAAATCCTCCGCCTCGCTGCTCATCATCCACTCCGCCATGACAAATCCTTCTCAATATTTATCAGACAATGCTATTGGTGCTAGAAGCAAAGAGTAAGAAAAAAGTTGCTCGATGTCAAGAAGGGCGATAAGAGCAGGATGAAAAGATGCGATCGTAAATGGCCACAATGTTACCATTTATACACATAAATATAACGGAGACTCTCTGGGCTGCACTCCATCGTGGGCCGACTCACTCGATCGTGGGCCGACTTACACGGCGTTGTTTTTGAAATAAGTCTCGTGGTCTATGAATACGGTTTGTACTTTTCAGAATTTGGTAATTGTTTGTAACTATGAAAACTGGACAGTATATTTTATATATATATATATATCCATTGAGAATCCATTTATAACTTCCACGAACCATTGTGATGTAATAAAAGATTTAAGCATTTATAACCATTAATAATTAAAAGAGTAAGTTATTTTGAGTTTAGCATGAGGGTGTGCTGCTATTTGGTAAGATACCAAATAGTTTAACCACATAAATACATAGTTTGAATATTAATATTAATGTGAGCGTTGAAATATGAAAATATTTTTTTGTTATATTTTTATATCACATTAATCTAATAAAATAGTTTTATTCATAAATAAGGAAAATGTATTAATAGAATTTTACATGAATAAAATAATTTTATAATGGTTTTTTTTATGGTGCAGTATAAATTATATATGAAATAACTTTTTTATATAGGAATTTATTAAAATCTTACAATTGACCATGGTCTAGTTAGCTGTTGGAGGCGAAAATGTATTAATAGAATTTTACATGAATAAAATAATTTTATAATGGTTTTTTTTATGGTGTAGTATAAAATATATATGAAATAACTTTTTTTTATAGGAATTTATTAAAATCTTACAATTAGCCATTGGTCAAGTTAGTTGTTGGCGGCTCTACTCAAACTATTTAACATGCAAAGCTGGATCTGTTTCTTCAACTTGTGGTGACGATAAACCACACTGACCTCGACAAATGATAAATCTTGTGATTTACGCCGAAAAACCTCTCGTAAATCTTACAATACAATTTTAATAATTTTTGTTTAAAATACATATTTAAATATATAAATAGATTCACCATTTTGAAAAACTCGAGGACTACTCGAATTATGTAGATTAAACAATTTAAACTCAAACTTTTAAAAATATTTGTTCTGTTTTAATTGAAATTAACTAGAAAAATAGTCGTGAAAAAGGTCATTTAGTCTATAAATTAGACTACCTCTTTATTCCTTAGTATAGTGATATAAATTTAATGCTTACTAAACATGGATAGGTATCAAACTATGATATGTATCAAAACACCTACTTTACGGTACATCTCACATTGAAAAGATTAAAATAATAATAATAACAATAACAATTAATTGAACTCTAATTTTATTTTAAGTTATAATTATTGTCATTACATTTAGTTCAGTCTTGATTCATCTTAATTCTAGATCTACCAAGAATAGGGGTAAATATCCATTGTTAAGAATCTTGTTATATTGTAGATCAATTTTTTATGTGCGGATTAATTAAATTAAAAAATGGTTAGTCAATATTTATTTTAATTTATATGGTAAAATAGATCTTAATTTATAAATATTATTTATATGTTGTCAACAATTGCACATGGAAGACATAAATTGGCAAACAACGCTAGAGGAGCTCACAGGTGCGGATCATCAGGAGCTCCTACAAGCAAATACCCCACTTAGGCTTCACATTAAACTCCCATAATAAATATATCAGCCATATTATCACAAGAATTACAATATTCAACACAAATCTCTTTGGAATGCACCTTCTACTTGACAAAATGAAATTGTGTGTCTATGTGCTTAGTGTTCTTATGAAACACAGGATTGTAGGCCAGTTTGATGGAACTTTGATTATCACAATTGATAATTGTAGCTTCTGTCTGTTCTACTCCTGCACCTTGGAGAAGTCTGCGCAGCTAAATTGCCTCACATGTTGCTGCACACATAGCTTGATATTCTGCCTCTGCTAAGGATAATGCCTTGCTGCACCAACAGATGACCCCAAACACAATGTTGAAGGAATAACCTATAATTGATCTTCTATCATCTAAATTTCTCGCCCAATCAGAGTCTGTATAACCTGTCAAACTAATATGAAATGAGTCAGAATACAAAATACCAAAGTCTGAAGTTCCTTGTAGATACCTCAGCACTCCTTTCGCTGCAATCCAATGGTTCTCATGAGGTCGAGTCATGAACTGACTCAAAACACTCACTGCATAAGCTAGATCTAGTCTCGTCATAGTCAAATAGATAAGACTACCAACCAACTATCTGTACAATGTTGCATCTGCATATTTTGAACCATCATCCATGTGAAGTTTGCTATTCTGTTGTAAAGGCACAAATGCAGCCTTGCACTCATACATTTTAAATTTAGTCAAAAAACTCTTAGCATACTTATCGTGGAACAAGAAAGTTTGGTTTGAATCTCTCCAAACTTCTAGACCCAAACAATAATGCATTTCTCCAAGGTCCTTGATCTCAAATTTCTGTGATAAATGCTACTTGATTTCTTCAATGAGATTGTCTACACTCCCTATCATGATCAGATCATCTACATATAAAGAAACCAACACTATATGTCCCTCATCATTAAACACAATATACAAATTGGGATCATTTTTTCTCCATTTATAACCATGCCTAAGGAAAAATGAATCAATTTCTTTATACCAGGATCGATGAGCCTGCTTTAAACCATATAAAGCTTTCTTTAATCTACATACTAATTGCTCTTCTCCCTTCTTAACAAACCCCTTAGGCTGCACTATGTATACTTCTTCTTTTAAATCTCCATTTAAAAAAGCAGATTTAACATCTAATTGATGTATTTTCCAATGATGCTTAGTGGTTAAAGCAATAATTAGTCTAATGGTATTTATACAGGGGCAAATGTTTCCTCAAAATCAATACCTTCTCTCTGGGAATACCCCATTGCAACCAACCTTGCTTTATGCTTATCAATAGACCCATCTACTTTAAATTTCAATTTAAATAACCATCTGCAACCTATGGGTTGTTTACCATGAGGAAGCTTTACTAGATCCCAAGTATTGTTCTTAATAATATATTCATATTCCTCCTTCATTGCTTCCTTCCATTCAAAACTATTACTAGATTCATAAAATAAGAAGGTTGTACAATGTTTAACATACCATTCATGAGCGCACAATCCCTATATCGAGCTCGTAACAGTTTCAACTTAGCTAGATCTCCTGAGCGATGGGGGTTCAACTATTCTGTTGTGTTCTTCTCTTTGTAGACTGAACTTGATTTCTTCCTCTTTGTCCTGCTACTGTTGTTGTTCCTGTTGTTGTTGTTACTGCTGTTGTTGTTGTTGCTGCTGTTGTTGTTGCTATTGTTGTTGTTGTTGTTGATTGATCCCTGTTTTAATATCTTCATCTGAAAGTAAGGTTACATGCCATTCTTCATTTTTTTGAACAGGATTTCCATCATCAACTAGTTCAAGGAATACTATGTCTCTACTAGCAAACACCTTGTGAGTAGAAGGATAAAACATTTTATAAGACTTATACTCACTACAGTATCCAATGAAGGTACATTTAATGGTCTTTGAATCCAACTTCTTCCTGTTCTCTTTGGGAACATGCGCAAAAGCTTTACAACCAAATACTCTAAGGTGACTTACTGCAGGCTTGAAGCCAAACAATGCTTCAAAACTGAGTTTTATAGCCAAGACTTTTAGTCGGACTCCTATTCTTCAAATACACTACAATATTAACAACTTCTACCCAAAAACCATTAGTTAGATTCTTACCTTTCAACGTACTACGAGCACACTCCACCAGTGTTCTAGTTTTCCTCTCAGCTACTCCATTCTGCTGAGGAGTGTAAAGTGTTGTAAACTACTGTTGTATCCCATGCTCTTTGTAGTATTTGATGAAAACCCCTTTCTTGAATTCTCCACCTTGATCTGATCGAAGAATCCTGATGAACTTTCCTGACTACTTCTCAATCGTGTTTCTGAATTGCTTGAAATACTCAAAAGCATGACTCTTCTGTTTAAGAAAATATACCCATTTGAATCTTTTACAATCATCAACAAAGATTGAAAAGTAGTAGGCCCCACCTAACGATCTTGTCTGCATAGGGCCACATAAATCAGTGTGTACAAGTTCGAGTATATACCTTTGTTTCCTATCTTTAATAGCAGGAAATTCATCTCTATGTTGTTTACTCAATGCACATGATTCATAATCAATATGCAACTTTTTCAAAGCAGGAATACCATCTACTATACCTTTTTTCTGCAATAAAAGAAAGTCACTGAAATTGATGTGCCTAAGTTGCTGATGCCACAAATTTTGAGCAGACTTATCCAATGACATCAATGCTTGCTGTGGTGTACTTTTTACATCCAGTTTGTAGAGTCCTCCTATGCGAATACCTGTAGAAATAGGCTTCATCTGGTCCAACAAGTCTTTAATAATACAATGAGATTTAAAAAATTCTACCTTGAGATCCTGATTTGTAATCTTTGATACAAAAATCAGGTTCTTCTTAATACCAGGAACATACCACACATCAGATATATTCTAGATCTTTCCATCAAGTAGAGTAACAAGAACATCTCCATGTCCCTTGATCTCATACCCTCTATTATCTCCAAGGTATACTTTTACTCCAGTGTTTGATTCTCTACAATTTCTGAACCATTGCTTTTTGCCTGTCATATGTGAGGAGGCTCCAGAATCTACGAACCAAATATCTGATTCATCCTCCTCAGTAGCTAAAGCAGTCTCAGCCTTAGCCATAAACAATCTGACATCCTAATTCTGATCTACATCTGCATCAACCAAATGACTTGCATGTCTTCTCTGCTTGTACCTCTCCCCATCTGCCTTTTTCTTATGGAAAAATTTAGCAATATGGCCTATCTTACCACAATAAAAGCATTTAAAAGCAGAGTCATGTTTATGCGAGGTCATACCTTGTGGTGTCCTTGTTCTTGATGCAATATCTCTCTTGTGATCAGCCACTCTTTCCCCTTTGGCTTAAACTTTGTCATCAATGCAAGATCTAAATTTTGAGGTTTGAGAGACAACCTCCATTCCTCTTCTTGTAGAAAAATCCCAGTGAGCTCTTCAAAGCCTGGAGGCTTTTCTCTTCAATTCAATCTGGTTATAAACATCTGATAATCATCTATCATGCCGTTCATGGTAATTATCACCAAATCATCATTTGCCACGGTCTGACCGATATTGGTTAGTTTATCTTTAACTTACTTTATTCGGGATATGAATGAAGAAATAAACTCATTCTCATCCATCTTGATTGAGAGAATCTTCTTCCTGAGGTACAAGGTTCAACTGGTGTTCTTGATCTCATACATCTCTTTGAGAATTGTCCAGATGCAATTCGTTGTCTTGCAATCCCGAATGTGAGGGATGATGCAATCCTTGACTAATAACTTAAGTAGCACCTTTGCCTTCATCTCCCTTTTCTCCTAGTCTTGAATTGTTGTATTCGATCCACCGGTTGTAGTAGTCGGCCTGACTTCATCACCAGTGGCAATGCCATAGGCATTTTGTCCCTCAAGCAGAGTCTCGAGCTTAAATTTCCAATTTGTGTAATTGGAACCATTAAGCTTATTATTCTCATTGAGATAAGCTTCAGCGATTTGATTATTCATCTTGAATGAATAAAATATTCAACAATTTAAGCAACCCTCAAATGTTATGTTAGGCCCCTATAATACTAGTGATTCCCCCATTACTATTGTCATCCTTATTGTTATTATTGTGTCCCTATTGTCCCCATATTGTTATTAGTATGCCCCATAGAAACCCACTATTGTTATTTTTGTGCCCTTATGTTATTACTGTTATGTCGGCTTGATTAAATTATGACCCCTTAGACTCCTATATATAGAAGGGAGGTTTAGTCATTTGAATCATCCAAGAATTATTCATTTGTATAATTTAAAGGAGGTTGACCCCTTGAAGAGGCTAAATTCTAAGGCGTTGATCTATCTTTTTATCTTTTTGTGAGTTGGTTTCCTAACATTTGGTACTAGAGCTTTGGATTCTAGGGTTTTGCTGCTCCAAATAGATCATCGTGGAATTTTGGCTATAAAAAATTTTCTGCGATGTTTCAGAAGTGAAAAAAAACCATTTGAGAAAAAATCGTGCTGAAACTTGGGTCCGAATTTCAGAGCTTGTCTCACTATATTTGTGGAGATATGATCTGAGGAATTTAGGGTTTTGCAAGCTCCAAAATTTAAACTAAAATAGGTCATCTTGGGATTTTCACTATAACTCTTTTGCTACAAAGTTTTAGAAGCTAAAACAAAAACCCATTTGAGAAAAAATCAGTCTGAACCTCGGTTCCAAATTTCAGGTCCTATCTCACTAGATGTTCAGAGATATAGTCTAAGGAAGTTAGGCTTTTTGCAGACCCCCGAATTACATTCCAAACAGGTCACCTAGGGAAAATTGCCATAACTTTGGTTTTGGGCGTCATATTGAAATTTCGTAAGAAGTTTCAAAAATAGAACAACTTGTAGTTTTACGCGTATCAGTTTTAGGTACTAAGGTCGAAACAGTGACACGTGGCATGTCGTACAAGTTCTCTTTACTGAACTAGTTTATAATTAGGTCACTGTGGGAGATTTGGCATAACTCTTCCTTGGAGAATCCAATCTTGATCGGACTCACGGGGTTAGAAATAGGACTCAAAGGGCTACCACAAGATGGAATTTCAGTTATTCGAGATATACAGTTACAGAGATACAATAGATTCAATATCGAGCTCTTACAAAGTGAAAAAAAGTGTGTAGTTTTTAAATTTTGCATCAGATTGGTTTGAAAAATTATTTTGAAGGAATTAAAAGGGAATAGTGAAGAATTATTAGCACCAATTAATTCCCCCAAGAAAGAAAATGGAAACACCTAGTAGGAAACTTGAAAGCTCTAGCATGACTTATGAAGAAGAGGAAGAAATGCAACATGATATATCAAAATTACAAGACCAAGTACAACAAATTTCATTCTCACTAAAGGTAAACGAAGCCAAGATGAATGGTGTTGAAACTAATATGAATGGCATGCACGTTAATATGGAAGCTAAGATGGATGGTATGGAAACTAAGATGAATGGCATGGACGCTAAGATGAATGGCATGGACGATAAGATGTAAGAATTAAAGATAAATTTGAATAAGTTGCTACAAGAAATGATCACTAATGGTGAAAGGGTAGTAAAGGAAACTCACGATGAGAACAAAAGAAATGTTCATCATGATTTCATAGGTTCTAATGTTGGATTGAAGACCCACCATGTTCCAAAAATTGATATGAGGAAGTTTGATGACAAGGATCCCGGAACATGGATACAATAGATGGAGCAATTTTTCGATCTCCATAATGTGCGAAACACACAAAAGGTACATATTGCAACTTTATATTTGGAACCAAATTAGTTTGTATGGTATTGATGGCTTTTCTCTCGTAAACAAATTGTCACTTGGGCAATTTTTACGGAAGAAATGATAGCACATTATGAGGATACAAAAAGAAACACCTTTTTTAGCCAATTGATAAATCTCAAATAAAAGTTCAATATGGAGCACATTGAGGAATTCCAAAAATTGAACATAAGGGTAAAAGATATTCCAGAGGAGCATAGGATTGATGTGTTCATAGGGACTCTAAAGGATAATATCCAACATGAGGTTCGCCTTTGGGAACCTGATTCATTGGAAAAGGCATTCAGGTTAGTAAGAAAAATGGAAAGCAAAATTATGGCAACCAGGAAGCCTACCACACACAGCTATAAAGATGGAAGTGTTGTTGCCCCTAGCCTTCCACAACCTACAAGGTTGACACCACAACAATTATAAGAAAAAAAGAGTAAAAAGGGCTTTGTTACAGTTGTGATAGCAAGTACACTAAAGGTCATAAGTGTGCTGAGAAGAAATTATTCTACATAGATTGTGAAGAGGAGGAAGAAAAGGAATAAGAAATATTAAAAGAAGAAGATGTACTGCATGAAAAAACCATAGATAAAGAAGAAATGAATCCAACCATATCTTGTAATGCATTGGTTGGAATTACCACTCCTCAAACTATCAAGATAGAAAGTCATATCAAGAAAAAAAAGGTAATAGTGTTGATTGATTCAGGAACTACCCATAATTTTATCCATTGTAAGATAGCAAAGGAATTGAATTGCTTGCTATATCCAGCACCAGAGTGTCAAGTGATGGTTGTAAGTGGAGGAACCATAAATTGCTCTGGAAAGTGCCATAATATCAAGCTATCCATGGGAGAATATGTATTGAATGGCCCAATGCTTTCCATTCCAATGGGTGGTGCTGATGTTGTACTAGGAGTCCAATGGCTACAATCCTTGGGTACAATGGCTTTTAATTTTCAAGAACTTTTCATGAAATTTTGTGCGGAAGGAAAGGAAGTTGAATTAAGGGGTATTACAAGGAAACCGAGAAAGATAATCAACTCTAATGGTATGACAGAGCTTCTAAAAAAAGAACAACGAGGTGTAATTGCACAATTATGTTCGCTAGAGGTTCCCACATCGAAATCATCTATTCTCCAGATCTCCAAAAAGTCTTGGACAATCATTCCAAGGTATTTGAGACTCCCAAAGGTCTCCCACCTATTCGTGATCATGATCATGATATTCATTTGATTCCAGGAAGTGTTCCTCCAAACATCAAGCTGTACAAATATCCCTATGCCCAAAAGAGTGAAATTAAATGTATGGTTGCACAAATGCTAGAGGCTGGTATATATCAACTTAATCAAAGTTCTTTATCTACTTCAATAGTATTGGTGCACAAGAAGGATGGATCATGGCGCATGTGTTCGGATTATAGGGAGCTCAACAAGCTCACTATAAAAGATAAATTTCCCATTCTTGTCATTGATGAATTATTGGATGAATTGCATGGATCAATTTACTTCACCAAGTTGTATCTTTGTTCAAGATATCATCAAATCGTAATGAAGACTAAAGACATTCGGAAAACAACATTTATAACTCATGAGGGTCATTATGAATTTTTGGTCATGCCTTTTAGCCTTACCAATGCACCTTCTACATTTCAAGGTTTGATGAATTCTGTTTTCAAAGCCTTCCCTAGAAAATTTTTGTTATTATTTTTTGATGATATACTAATCTACAACAAGTCTTGGAAGGATCATGTTGAACAGGTTGACAGGGTGCTCAAACTATTGGAGGAGAAACAATTATATGCAAAAAGCTCCAAATGTTTCTTTGGAGTACAAGAGGTGGAATATCTCATGAAGGTGTTAAGGTAGACCCTAGAAAAACTAAATCCATTAAGGAGTGGAAAATCCCCACATCCATAAAGAATCTACGAGGACTTCTCGGGTTGACAGGGTATTATCGGAAGTTTGTTAAGAATTATGGGAGAATAGCAGTGCCTCTAACAACATTATTGAAGAAAGATGCATTTTCATGGACTCTGTTGTGCTCTACAAACAACCCCCCATTTCATTTTATTTTTATTCATAAAACATTAAAATGTGAAATGGGTCCCTTTAAAATAAAGTTGATATCAATACTTTTACTTAACAAAAGGTCCGATAATCAAATAAGCGCTTTATAAAAAACCCTTTTAAAAAAAAAACAATATCCATTTAAAAGAAATAAAGCAAATCTCAGTCATTGCGATAAAGCGATCGCAAGATCGCATATCGCAATGACATGAGGGACATATAAAATGGCACAAGGCTTTCTGCCGATGCGATATCGCATTCGCCGATCGGTGATCAGCGATATCCAATGCACTACCAAAAGCGCCCCATATCAATACTCCCGATGCGATAAGCTATTGGCAATCGGCGATCGGCGGGTTCCTATCGTTTAGGTCTCAATGCACATAAGCCTTTTGCCGATGCGATATCGCAATCGGTGATACTCGATGCACATTCTTAAGGCGGACTTGTTATAATCCCCGATGCGATGCGATAAGGCACGATTTTCAACATAAAGCCGTTAAAGTGATTGGAAAGCTCAATTTACTCTTATTTAAGGCATAATCACTTCCGCTCGGCCACCAATACGTCCATTACATGCTTAAAGAGAATTCTCGACCGAATAATGATATAGTGGGCATTTATAAGGTGGCAGGTTTTATACGGCCATTTAATGGATTCATGTCTTAAAATCTTTCCATACATTATCTCCGCGCCAGTTTTAAAAGATGAATATATTGTTGCGCATCTATTCATTTGCTATCAATTGCAAGTTTTATCGCTATCTCTCTGTGTTACGCCAAATTGCCTCTCTGTGCAGAATTCAGTCATAGACAGGAGTTCGGGCATGATGGGTAAGAAGTCTAAGAAGACCGCGGGTGCTTCCAATCCACTAGTCGCAGGACAAGCCGCTGCAAACAGCAAGAAAGGCCTAGTATCTGATACAAGATGCACAAGCCTTACCAGAGTAACTTGGCAGGGCACTTACGACTTAATTGAGGCCAAGAAACCAAAGTAGACGGTAGCAGAAGCTACCGCGGATTCATTAAAGAAGTCGGACTGCACTCTCAAGGATTTGGCTGATTCTTTCCTCCACAGGATAGCAGCCAGGGAGAAAATTCTCCCATACACAGACGTTGTGCGATGGGCGATTGAAGAAATCCCCATCATGGATAGAACTTTAAGCACAAGATATGGGAGGATTTTCGGATCGTTCAAAGCAAAAGACCTGAGGCAAATGTATCATTTTCCCGAGCCAGAAAAGATATACAACAACGCCTTCTTGGAGAAGTTTGCGAGCGAAAACGAGATTGAGTCCGAACCTATCAAGGATTGGAGGCAAAATCCGAATAAACACAAGCACGAATCTTCCGGTAAGTACTCGGTCGATTCTTTGGCTTCTCCTTATTGCTATGCGGGTATAATGATGTGTAGATTATGGGGTTTACACAACTCTGCTATTTTTACCATTGAAATGGTTCCTCTTATGGAGGCAGCAGTGAACAACATAATTATGGATTGGGCTACTATCCTTTCGGATAAGCTAGCAATAGCTGTTCGTGACTTTAGGAATAAAACTATAGTCACTGAAAGGAAAATTCCCCCATTCTACTATAGTGCATATATCCTAGATATCTTATGTTTCAATTCCGAATTCCCTA
>APFE030581038.1:0-14944 GCA_000404065.3 Pinus taeda
GTTACATTGTGCCTCAACATAGTGAGCGGATTCAGGTGCTTTACCTTTGTCTATATCATCAGTTTTACCTTTCTGTTGGTTTCTTCTCTACTCAATTTTGTCCCATGGTAGCTTGTGTTAACACCCAGGTTGTTCCCTTTGACTCTAAGGGAATACGGCCGGGGTAACCACTAACCAATCTTTGGATTGCAGCTTCTAGCCAACCTGTAATCAGAGAGGGCTCTCTCTTTATAATTTGTCTCTGTTCTGATGGTATTTTAGGCTAGATGTGAAGCTCAACTTTGGTTTAATTGTTTGGTTGGAAAGGTTCAGTCAAAACGTGTATGCTCTTACCAGAATCTTGCAAGACATTGGGCAATGGAGTCAGTGGTCCTTTGGTTTGGTGTGCTGTTTTGATACTTGTAATGAAAGCTGCAGAGCAAGATAATTGCTTGAGGAATAATGCTTTGAAATTGAGTTTGGGTATGATATATTCAGTATAAGAAAGGCAATTAAGGATCTTTCTATAAACTGATATGAAAAGAAAGCAATTGTTACCTGGAAGCATTTAAGAATTTCTAGATAACATTCACAACATGGAACTAAATATAACATGAGCATTTAAGAATTCATGTCTGTTTTAATCTCGAAGAAAACATTTACAGCAATGTAAGATTGAGCACAGGGTGCGAAGAAACATGTCCTGAACTATTCTTTTTCTTTATTGCCAGATATGATGGAAACATGAAAATGAAATAACATAGGGAAACAGAACAGAGTTTAAAGAAAACATATCATTCCACCAGACAACACAGGGATTCTGCGACACCACTTAGATTATCAACAAGACACCAGAGTTCCAGGAAATCACTAAGCTGAAATTGCTCTTTGTATTAAACTTTTCTGAAAAGTACAGAGTATACATGCCTCAGAGTAAAAATTACCAACCCCTTATGCGTTACTAAGGGGAGTATATATACAAAATTTACATAGGAAAATATCTGAATGGAGAGTAAATGTTCCATAAATGCTCAACCAACTGCTGGAGTGCAGCCGCTGAGAGAGTAAATGCTGTAATCACTTTTAGTCCCTTAGCTGTCAGAAAATGGTCAGAGACTGCTGACATGGTGGCTCTTGGAGTTGGCTAAGGGTACACCGCCAAAATCTGCACATTTCTTTATCTTTTGGCTAGCCGTCATAGTCTACATGCTGAGTCAGCATTCAACTACTTTTAATGCTCACTTTATCCTTCTGTTTGTCTTGTATTGACCTGGAGCTGGCAGTGACCGAACAGCTGGAGCTACCGTGGCAGAATTTGAAGCATTGCTTGCCACCAGTCTTCCTTAGGCATCTGATGCCTCCTAATCTTTATTAAGGTCTCATCGGCCTCTGTATACCTATAAAAATTAGGAGGAGTCTCAACAAGGTGGTTCACTTCATTTTCAATAAAGAATAGGCCTCCCAGTTTATCATATAAACTTTGTCCTAAGGGAGGCCCTGTCTGTTCAGATGTACTGCTAGATGCAGTAATCTGATTCTCAATATATGTTGCCATTCTGTTGGAAAACTGATCCTGGGAGACTAATTTTCCTGCACCAGTTAGGAGGCTGGGCAGGCCTTTTGCTTGCAGTTTTGCCAACTTGACCTTGAATTCCTCCACATCTGCTGTGATCTCATAGCACTTCCTCTCCACAGCTTGTACAAAATTCCTGAGAGTGAGCACTTTCTTGGCAGTGAGAACGGCTTCTATTCTGTTGGGGATACCTATGGCTGCCAGTTCCTCCTGCTCCTGCCTGTTTAGGAAGTCTATTATTCTGTTGGTGTGTTCTGGTCTGTTTCCCAGCAGTGTTTTGGCCTTATTCATTTCTATATGTGCCTGGCCCAGCAATTCCATCTGCTGATGTATCGTTTTTATTGATTTCCATTGTTGGGTGATGGATTTGCCTATTTTGGCCCATAAGATCCTTTTTATTTCGGCCATGGCTGTTTCCAGATTCAATTCTTTTTCGAAGGCCTTTATCTTGTCCTTGAGGGCCTTTATTTCTCTGCCCTGCTCTGCCACAGTTACCTTAGACTTGTCATATTTGGAATCCAGCTCTGCCAATTTCTCCTTGGCTTTCTTTATTTCATTGGCCTGGAGTTCCATCTCTTTGACAGCCTTGGTCAATTCCTCTACACTTGGATTGGCCTCTTGGGCTGCTGATGTGCCTGCTGCTTCTGTTGTGGGGGCCACTGTTGCCCCTGATATTACTGTTGTTGTGGAAGTAGTTGGAGGAGCTTGGGAAGTAGATTCTCCCTGTTTGTCTTGTATTGCGCCTTCCAGCTCTTTCTCCAATTCACAGATCCTCTGATCCTGCTGCAATAAGAGGTCTAGCTGGTCCTCAACCTGTTTTTGCTTTTGAAGCTCAGCTATTTGAGGGTGCTCAGTGGGCGGCAGCTTCAATCTCTTCCTTAATGCATTGAGATCATCATCCTTCTTCTTTATGAGGGCCTTTACACCTGTTGGATCACTAGGATCATGCCCTAGATCAATAATGATATTCTCAAGAGACTTTATTCTATTGTCCTTGGCCTTAGAGGACATCCTCTCAATATCTAGCTGAGTGTTGGTGTTCTTTAAGGATTCTTTCAGCTCATGGGCCAATGTGGCCTTTTCTACCAAGGTGGCATAGACCATCTCCCCAGTCTGCTTGTGAAGTTCAATCTGGTCCATGGGATGTATGTCTTTAGCTAGGACCTCCACCCTTGTCCTTATGAAATCTGCAGCTGTCTTAGGCTGCGGTCCTTTGGGCTTAAAATGACTAAATATCATTTTTTCTTCTTGGATGTCATAAACAGACATTAGTCTCTCCTGCAGGGCTGGTGTAGCATCTATGAACTGTTTGTATACCTCAACCCTCAATAGCTCATTATGAGCCTTTATTTGCTTAAAAGAAGCCTTGGTGCTCTTGGGCTTCTTGCTTTGTTGTGACGGAGAGGACACCTCCAAGCTAATCTGTAAAGTTTGCTCCTGCTGAAAGGAGCTTGTCCATGTGTGCTAGCTACCCTCCCTGTCCTTTGGCGTACTGTTCAAGACATCTTCAGTAATGTCTTCCACCTCTGGGGAGTCTTCCCTTTGCCTTTTGGCTTCTGGCTGGTGGGAGATCCACTGAGAGGAGTGGACTCTCTCTTTCTCTTTTTATTCCCCTTTCTTCATGTGCTGGGGTCTGCAAAACTGGGGCAGTCAATGGCTCAGTTTGAGGTGGTGGTGTTTGCATTATGGGGGTTTCTGGCAGCCCAATCTGTGGCATAACAATTTTTCCTTGTTGCTGCCCTGCTTGTTGTTCTTTCATCTGCTCTGTTTGCTGCTCTTTCAGCTGCTCTGTATGCTGCTCTTTATGCTGCTCTTTCAGCTGCTCTATTTGAGGGGCTGACTGTTCCTTTCCTGTTTCATCCTCTGCACCCATTATGCCTTTGCCTTTGTCTATTGCTGCTGTTGTTGTAGAAGGTGCCTGTGGTGCAGTCCTTGTAACCGAGGTCCCTTCTCCTACTGAGTGAGGCGGTCTGAAAGGTACCTGCTGCACATAATCCAGGTCAATTGTCTTCTCAAGCTCTTTCATATTTTTAAGAATTCTTTCTTCTTCAGTTAAGCTCTCAACTAGAGTGTCCAGCTGCCATTCTTGTAAGTTGGCATATTTTTCTATGTGTGGGTAGTAGCAATGCTTAACACCTAGGAGCCTATACTTATTTCTCCTAGTAGTGATGAAACCTTGAGGGTCATAATGGACCCATCGAAAACTATAGGATAGCTTGTATTTGTCCTTAAGGATCAAGTCTGCAGCTTCCCATCCTTCCTTCTTGTTCATGATGAAGGGGCCCAACTCATTTTTGAAATTAAGGTGGGCCTTTTTCTTGGAGCTGTGGAAGTGGGTGAGTCGACTGAATAATTGCTCTGTAATACCCAAGGCAAACAACCCAAAATAGTACATATTTGGGGAGCCTGTATGGACAGAGCTCACATCCATAGACCCTGAATACAGTATGGTGTTCATATAGGTACCAGTCACCTATTTTATTTTTCTTAAAAAGCTGCAGAGCTTTCTTTATTTCATTAGATATCCTGGGAGGAGGGGACTTCATCAGCATGCAAGAGATTGGGTATACAAACTGATCAACAAATTCACAGTAGGTATAGGGTGAATTGTGACCTTGTGATAAACTGAGGTCCAGAAGATGACAGATCTTCTCTCCCCTCTATGATCCAGCCTTCTGATGTAGCATGGGAAGGCTTCAGAATGATGAAACATGAACAAATGGTAGATGTAAGCTGAGTATCTGAAGACCCCCTGTCTATCCACTTTGCTCAACTGATCATGAATTTTATTGGCTATGAACTTAGCAAAGTTATACTTACAGGCAGGGGGTTGGCGTGGGCTGTAAACAGACAGCAACACTAGCATGGCTTTATCCACATGCTCACTGTTTTGGTATCCCAACACATAGGCTATCATGTCTAGTAACAGCCTGCCTACATCATTGAAATGTACATTCAGATAAGGAGGTGGCCCTGTAGGCTGGCACTCAGGTCTCATGAAGGTCCTGGTGACCTTTTGCAGCTCTTCACTAGTCATCTTGTCACCAGTTTCCAGCAAATAATTCATGGAGAATGGGATCAGCAACTTTGTCTGATCAAACTGTAACATCTTGTTGACGGACTCAGCATTTATGCAGAAGAGGATCCTCCCTGATGGAGTACTGACAGCTCTGTGCTGCACATCATAGTGTTCAGCACATAGGTGAATGATTTCAGGGAAAACATTCACAGCTGGGAGACAGTAATAGGGCAGGTTTGACTCCCAAATCCCATGTGTACCATGCCCATCCTTATAGTTTTCCCTCAGTTGAGAGAAGGTCTGCAAGAAGTCCCTGTTTCCCTCAAAGTCTTCAATGAGACAATCCTTGTCAACGAATGGCAAGGCCTCCAGCTCCTTATTTGTTTGATTTAGTGGGGCCACACTGAGGGAAGAGGATGCAGAAGCTGTACTAAGGGATGAGGATGCAGAAGCTGCCATGATATAATCTAAATCTGTACAGGTAGAGTTTGACAAGTCCTTGAAGACTTTTAGCAGCAGGTCAATTGTAAACACAGTCTGGTGTCCTTCTTTCAATAGAAAATGCAAGCTGGCTTTTGTAGTTTGCTGCAAATTTCACAGGGATGTGAATTGCTAATGGCAATTTTGCAGAGATAGTGCTGTTTCTCTGGTAAGAATGCAGGTGGCCTGTACTTGGCAAAAGGGAACAATGCCGAGCACCTCGGGGGCAATTTTACGGTTTCAGCCCGTGGAATGAGCACTCCAATGTCAAATTATGGTTCAGGGGTGGTGCAGGTTGCTTGGGTTTACTTCAGGTAACAAGCAGAGCTGAATTCAGGAGTTTTACCAGTGTTTTAATGGTGAATTTTTACAGAGAATTGGAATGCATGGGCAAAGTGGGAAAACTGGCGAAATACCTGGAAAAACTGGTTTGGAAGCTTGCGGGCTAGGCTGTGGAGGCTTAATGCCGTCGAATTCTGGACTTGTAGCGGTTGAAATGTTGAATTTGATGGCTGGAGGACAAATTTCGCGGCAGCTGGTCGACAACGGCTCCTTCTTTTGCGCGTGAAAATGACTGAAAACGGCTCATTTGGTCGTTTATGACGTTAAATTTGGAAAAAGTGTGCATTTGGCGCTTTTCCGCCGATGACGTCATGGTGGGGCCCGGGTACGGAAGTGACGTGGTGCTGAGGTGTGAGCCAGGGTGGCAGGACACAGTGGCGGGTAGATGCGATGGCAGGGCTGCGTGGTGGCGACGTCAGGATGACGTGCGCATGACGTAGGAGGGAGGGTGGTAACAGGGATGGCGGTAAGCGGGTTCCCTGCACCACCTTTGGGCAAAGGCGGTATCGGGGAGGGGGGCTCCGAACAACCCCACTGCCTGCCACGTGTCCCTGTACGGGGCGGAAAACCGCTTGCCCTGGACGCTAAAGGTCGGCAAGTCGGGGAGCGAAAATGACCGCCCACCGTAAGATCTGGGCGGCGGAGATCGGACGGCTGGCGGGTCCTCCGACGGGTCGTGCAGGTTGGGGAGGGACCCGCCAGCCGATTAAAATATTCATTTAAATATTTCGGGCAGGCAACCTTGGAAAAGTGGGTTCTTATGGGTTTTTCGGGATTTCTTGGGTTTTTCCACAATTTCAAAAGGGGTTATGGGTAGGAAGGGGTTTTTATAGGGTCTTTCTTTGCAGATGAAGGCTTAATGAGTGGAATGACTTGGAATAGGGAGAGATTGAAATGGAGGTTCATCAAAGTGACCAGTTGTCATTTTGGATTCTTTTTTTTAAAAGACCATACATGGCCTAATAATGCCAAGGGGAGGGATATTTATACAAACTTTGGGGTTTATACACCATGGTGTTAATACTAGTAGGGGAAGGGTAAGATAGGGGAGTTACATAGTAGAATTAGAGGTTAATATGGATGAAGGGGGTAAGTGAGGGGGAATGTCACTGAGTTTTTTTGAAACACACTTAGTTTAGGGAGTAGATCAAAAATGAAAAGATTTATACATAGGAAATGTGGCCTTTAAAGGATGAAGAACCTCCATGAAACCATAAATCTTTCCCTGCATTTTAACTCATGAGGGGATGTTAGTAACAAATGGGAAAAAGGGAAGGAAGGGAGGTTAGACATGCTTCTTTGTTTTGCTTCTCTCATTTTTACCATCAAAGTCAAATTTTGAACTGAATATCACTTTTGCAACCCCATCTACCTACCCAGCTACTTTGCCTAACATTTTTTCTTCTTGGAGGGTGCACTTGGACTTGCAGACCCTTTGTGTGCCTTTTCTTTTTCTGGCTTTTTTCCTTTGATTTTCTATTAAATTCTACCCTTATTTCTTCCAAGGTCCCAGATTAAACTGTTGGGAACCTTTCTTCTCTGCCTGAACTACTTGTCTGCCAAGATTAGACAGTTTGGACAGACTTCTTTCTCTATTCTACAACAGGAAATTTAAACAGGGCATGATCCAGATTAGGCTGTTGGACCATCCATCAAAATTGAGTCCTTATCAAGATATAGACACACCTTGTCTCCTTATGGAAATATGGGATCTTTGCATCATCAAAGCAGAGCATATTTGGACCTTTTATAACCAATCATGAAATATGAAACCTATTGATATAGGTAACAAACAGTGGCTCCACATGGGGATGGTTTTTCATTTGAAAGACCAAGAACAACAGGTCAGATTGCCTTAGCTCTTGACTATTTTTACCAATCTTGAAGTTTGCTGCTTTGAAATGCCAAAATTGTGTTTCTCTTCTTGGTGGACCTCTGATTTTATTCACCTTCTACTGGTAGCTACAAGAAAACTGTAAGAAATTATATTTTTACATGTTGGAAAACAATATATACATCTAAATATGTACAAGGGGAAACTCAGGCTGCACTTATGGGTGATATTCAAAATAGTGCTTCAGCATCCTGCCATTCAAAGGACCTTCATCCAAATCAGTTTCATTGAGGCTTTTAAGGAAATAAGTATTGTTTCCTTGTACTGCTTGGACAACAAATGGTCCTCTCCAAAGGGAATCAAATTTTCCATGTTTTCCCTTATCTTCTCTTCTAGAATCCCACTTGAGGACTTTGTCACCAACGTTGAAATCTTCTGCTTTGGTCCTTCGGTCAAAGGCCTTCTTCAGCTTTTCTTGTAACACTTGAACTCTGTTGAAAACTTGATCTCTGGTTTGCTGCAAACATATGATTTGATTTATTCTTCTCTGCATATCATTTGGTTCAGCTTGAATCTCTTGAAGAAGCTTCATAACAGGGATCCCTAGTGATGAGGGAAACTTGGCCTCTAATCCATAGACCAACTCATATGGGCTGACCCCAATTGATCTCTTAGTTGTTAATCTATCTGCCCATAGGCATTGACAAGCTTCTTATGCCAATTCTTCTTGTTCTCTTCTAATACCTTTTTTAAGATGTTTATCAGACTTTTATTTGATGATTCAACAAGGCCGTTACCTTGGGGATAGTATGCAGTAGAATGGCCCAAAGTAATGTGAAATTTGTGGCAGAAGTTCACCATTTTCTTGGATTTGAAAGAAGCAGCATTGTCTGTTATTATTTTGTCAGGGCATCCAAATCTAGCCAAAATGTTGTTCTCCAAGAACTGAATGATAGTGGAATCATTTGCTTGCCTGCATGGAATAGCTTCAATCCACTTAGTGAAGTAGTCTGTAGCAGTTAGAATCCATCTATGTTGGCCTGAAGATGAGGGATGAATTTCCCCAATGAAATCCAGGCCCCATTGTTGAAAAGGTCTCTCTGTTGCGATAGGTCTTAAAGGAAGTGGCAGCAGCTGTCTCTTTCCCTCAAACACTTGACATTTATGACATGAGGTAGTGAATCTCTTGACATCAGAGAACATGGTGGGCCAATAGTAACCAGCCCTCAGTATTTTGTCCACAGTGGACTTCCAGTACAAGTGTCCACCACAGTCTCCTGCATGAAATTCATTTATGATATGGTCAGTTTCATTCTCAATTATATAATTTAGCAATATGCCTTCATGGTTTTTCCATAATAGATCTCCATTTATAACACAAAATCTAGAAGCTTTCATTTTTAAGAACCTACATTTAGTTCTGGACAATCCTGGGGGAGCACACAGGTTTTTCAATACATAACATATATCAGAGTACTAAGGGGATTGTTCAAAGGCTATATTGATCTTTGGAGTCGCCAGCTCCTGTTCACTGTCCAGCTGGTTGATGTCTAAGGCTTGAAAATTTGCTTCTGTCATTAGTTTGGCCAAACCTTGCCCTTTTATCAGTTTGGTAGGTTTTATATCAATATCAAATTC
This sequence comes from Pinus taeda, assembly GCA_000404065.3. NCBI lineage: Eukaryota > Viridiplantae > Streptophyta > Pinopsida > Pinales > Pinaceae > Pinus > Pinus taeda. The sequence continues at coordinate 8,866 of APFE030581038.1, forward strand.
CAAAATGTTGGCAATCCATTTTCCTCTTCTGCCTTCTAAATTTTCTTGGGTGAGAATGTCTTTGACAATAGGACTTGGTACATAGGCTATAACATGTGAATAAAGGATGTAAATCCTAAATTCCTTAATGGATTTGACCAAAGCATAAGCCTGCTTTTCCATGATTTGATACTTTAAAGGTGCATCTCTGAGAGCTCTGCTAAAGAAATCTATTGGTTTTTCATTTCCTTGATCATCTTTTTGTAGCAAGACAGCGGCAATGGTATGCTGGGAGGCAAAAGAGAAAATGATAAATTCTCTGTCAAACTGAGGATTAGTCAACACTAGGGTTTGAGTAAGGGCCAATTTTATACCTTCAAAGGCCTGATTGGCTTCAACAGTCCATTTGACCTTTGAATCTTTCTTCAGCATGTTATTTAATAGTCTGCTTAGTTCTGCTAAGTTTGGGATGAACCTCCTCAAGAAATTGATTTTTCCCAAGAATCCTTGCAGTTCTTTGACATTTCTTGGGTGGGACATTTGTAGGATAGCATGTATCCTATCTGGATCTATTCTAATGCCATCTTTAGAAATGATGTGGCCCAATAATTTACCTTCCTCTAAGCCAAACAGGGATTTTTTGGGATTCAAGGAGATTCCATATTTTCTGCATTTTAGAAAGATCTGTCTCAAATGCTTTATATGTTCTTGGTCTGATTTTGAGAAAGGTGTAAGGTCATCCAAGTAGATGACTAAAAAGTCATGAATCTCTTTGGAAAAAGAAATATCCATGGCTCTTTGAAATATTGCCCCTGCATTTTTCAATCCAAAAGGCATTTTCACATATTTGAAGGTTCCCCATGGGGTAGTGAATGTTGTTTTGTCCTGATCCTCAGGGTGTACTAGGATCTGATTAAAGCCTGAAAATCCATCCAGTAATGAGATCCTTGAGGCCCCTACCACTCTCTGGAGAATGTGATCCATCTTGGGTAAGGGGTAATTGTTTTTGAGGGACACTTGGTTCAGATTTCTTAGGTCCACACACAACCTTATTTCCCCAGTTTTCTTTCTTGTAGGGACTAAGTTGGAGATCCACTCAGAGAATCTGATTGGTGCTATGATGCCTGCTTTGAACATTTTTTGTACCTCTTGTTCCATTGCTGGGAGAAGCATTGGATTGATTCTCCTCAGTTTTTGTTTAAAGGGCTTTTGATCAGGCTTGAGAGGGATAGTATGCTGGATAACAGAGGTGTCATAGGACTTCAGGTCCTCATAACTCCATGCAAAAACATCTTGGAATTCTTTAAAGAGGTCAATGTATTTGGGCTTTTGGTTAGGAGGTAAAGAAGCAGACAATTTAATTATTTTGGGCTTGTCAAAGGTACCAATGTTGCATTCTTCAATGGCTGCATTTATTGGCTGCATTTTTGGTTTTCTGGGAATATCATTTGAGTCAAAAATGTCCTCTAGTGGAGTCAGGCCTGTGGGTAAAAAATTGTCTTTCAGCTCTATGATTTCAGTCTCAGTATTGGCCACTTCTTCACAATTGATTGCTTGAATTTGCTGAATGTTATCCATGTTGAAAATGGTTGGGTTTAGCAGTTGTTTTGCTGTTCTGGGTGACATTGGGTGAGTACTCTTTTGAAAAAGTAATTGTGATTGACTTGCTCTTCCAAGTATTTGTGATTGACTTGCTGTGCTAGGCATTTGTGATTGACTTGCTGTACTAGTGTCAATATTTAATCCTGCAAATTCTTGTTGCAGAGTTAAAAAATGGTTTATTTGCTTGTCATCCTCAAATACTTGCCAATCATTCACATTGTTTGGAATAGAGGGTCTATGTTTCACCTCAGCTGTAAAACAGTGATGGGGTTCAAAAGGCAGCTTGCAGGTACTTGCAAATGTGGCCAAACTATGAGCATGCAGATTCTGGTTTCTAGGGATTTTAGTGATTTGGAATTCAGAGAAAACATTTAGTATGTCAGCAACAGCAGACCTATAAGTCCTTAGTCTTTTGTCATTGGTGACAAAATTTCCCTTTACTTGTTGGATAACTAAATCTGAATCACCCATGATCGAAACCTTGGCAGCTTGCAAAAACTTTACTAACTTAAGGCCTAGTAAAAGAGCTTCATATTCTGCCATATTATTAGTACATCTGAAGTTTAATCTATAGGCTCTGCCTTCCGCATAGCTATTTTCTCTATTGTGTACCCAAACTCCAGCTCCTGCCCCTAACTTGTTGACTGAGCCATCAAATTCAAGGAACCATAGAATGTCCTGTTGGGAAGGAGTTTTAATGATCTGTTCATGGGCTGGTAACGTAAGTAGAAGTTTTGGTTTTTCTTCTGGCTTGTCTTCCAGGACAGTTTCATCACTTGCTTTAGTATGCTTGATGTTTAGATTATCAGCAGTGTCTAGTATTTGATTCACTGTTGTTTTGTGAGTGGTAATTTTTTCATCAGAGTCTTCCTCTTGTATGAGTATCTCAGTTTCAACGTTGTTCTTTGAGAGGATTGTGCTGCTATTAAAGAGAATGTATGAGTCTATGTCTGAATGGACAACATATATTGGAAAGTTTTGAGGCTTTTCTTCACTGCTGACCATGTATTTCATGAGGGTTTCTCTGTACAGTCTTTTTGGTTGCCCAAAGACAGAGATAGTGGCATATGACATGTCTAATTGTAGGGAACCTTGGAGTTTATCTCCCCATGATCTTGATAACAGCATCCCATACTTAGGTGGGATATCAGCAACTACCACATCCATTAGAATTGTTTTGTTTGGGTATTGAACCAGGGACACACATAAGTCTTTTATGAGACCTAAACACTTGACTTGGTTGGAGTCAAAGGAGAACAGGTCCTTGTATGGCCTTGTTATGTCTAGATTCAGTCTTTCCATGACTGCTTTAGGCATGAGGTTATGAGAGGCACCTGAATCAAACATTGCATTGTGCAATATTTTATCATGAATATGTAAACTGACATAAAAAGGTAATACCCCTATGACTACTGTTTTTCCATCCACTTCTGGCCCAAATAGAAGTTCTGGGGTATCATCCAGCACATTGACATCATCCTTGTTGCTGGTGAGTTGAAGGGATTTCTTGATCTGTAGTTTATAGATATCATGCTTGGCTAGTTCTGAGAGGGGAATTGCTACCTTAAGCTTGCCAATTTCAGTTCCTAGATCAAAGGGCCTTTCAGATTGGGTCTTAGGGTTATGGATAGCAGTCTTTTCTTTGTCCATTAGGTCTTTTTCTTGATTTTTATCTCGACTTTGGGGCTTATCTGTGTTACTCATCTCTTGGGGAGTAATACTTGAATCAGGTTGAGAAGGTGAAGTGGCCATAGGTTGATCTTTCAAGGACCGTGGTTCAGTGACCTCTTCAATGACCACTTCTTTTGTAGGTAAATTTGTTTTGTCATTAGGCTCTGTGACTATGACTCTTTTAGGCTGCTGATTATCCCTTATCTTTTCAGGCTGGTTTACATTCACTATTCTACTCCTTAGCTTGTATTGTTTATGGACTTCATAAACAGCAGTGTCATAGCCTTGTTTAAAATCAAAGGATTCACCTGCTTTAGTTTGGAACAGTTTGGTTTCATCATTCTCATGATCTTCTTGGGTTAAGAAATATTGGCTTTCACCATCTATACCTATCAAATTAATCTCAGGGTCTTCATTGAGCTCAACTGATGTGGAAGCTTCAGCATAGTTCTCTTGAAATGGAGGTCTGATTTCTGGATCGGGATTAGGCCTACCACTGTTTGGGTTTGGGTTTCTCCTAAAATTTGGATTCCTAGGAGGGTTGTTTTGTGGAGCTTCCCATGATGCTTTTCTTTCGACTGATTCCACTCTATCACCTAATCTCTTCATGCTATTGAGTATGGCATCAAGTTTTTGATCAAAGGCTGTAGGTTCTTCTTTGTATATGCTTCTCTTTTCTAACCTTGCCCTGTTTCTTTTGGCAATCAGGTTTGCTTCCACTGTGACAGCAACCTTTTGAGCGTCTTCAAGGGTTTCAGGTTCTCTTTCCTTCAACTGAAATGCCATGTCAGAATCAAATCCATCAGGGAATTTGTACAAGGCCAAATCAGGGGGGGGTCTCAAGTTTTGTGGTATTGCATTGTACACATTGTTGAATCTAGCACAATACTCCAGAACAGTTTCTTGAGGGCCTCTTTTGATTGTCTCATATTCACCAAGAATATGTAAGGGGTCCTTCTTTTTCTCCCATCTTTTAGTGAATGCTTCATAGAGCTCATCAGGGGTTGTGATAGTGTTTGCAGCAAGTGATCTGAACCAGGTTCTAACATCACCTGTCAAGCTTTGGACAAAGATTCTCATCCTCATAGTGTCATCATCTATTTCATAGTTTTCAAAGTGATGTTGCATCCTCTTGGCGTGTTGGGTGGCAGAGTAAGGACCAGTGGAGTCAAAGTAAGTGATTTTGGTTTGGTAATCCTGAGGCAAAGCTGCAGGATTGGCAGGTAACTGCAAGGGTGCATATCTTGCCATATTTACAAGGTACAAGGGATTAACACTGGTTGCTAAGTTGATAGGAACAGTGGGTGTGACAGGGGTAACAGGTGAGGCTGAACCTAAAGTGTGGTTCAAAGGAATATGTGCAGTGGATGAAAATGGGGGAGTAGGGCTTTGAGATGTAGATGGTGAACTAGGGGAACTTGGAATAGACCGAAAGAGGACTTTAAGTGGAGTAGAAAGGTTGGGAAAATCTGCAACTGAGGTCAAAACAGCAGGCTGATCCTGCCCTTGTTGCTTCTTGAAGTTTCTTGGGATGGTGTTTGGATTATCAACAATGATGGGTGGATTTGGGTTAGGATTTGCCCTAGTATGCCGTGGATTTTTCTTAGGAGCCAGTTTCTAACTGTTTTTTTTTTTGGGATGTTTATAAGGAGTTTTATATATGCAAGGACTGGATGAGGATTTTGGAATGGCTATATATATTTCAGAGCTAAGATGGAGATTCCCTAACAAGCTCTTCCCTAAAGCTGTCAGTGTGATACAGCAACAGTTTTAAGGCCTCTTGGCTGGTTTCAGGCTTGATGGTGGCTATGGGAGATAGATAGTAATTGAAAAATCCTAAAGAGTCCCCAGTGGAGTCGCCAATTATGTTAACACCCAGGTTGTTCCCTTTGACTCTAAGGGAATACGACCGGGGTAACCACTAACCAATCTTTGGATTGCAGCTTCTAGCCAAGCTGTAATCAGAGAGGGCTCTCTCTTTATAATTTGTCTCTGTTCTGATGGTATTTTAGGCTGGTTGGAAAGGTTCAGTCAAAACGTGTATGCTCTTACCAGAATCTTGCATGACATTGGGCAATGGAGTCAGTGGTCCTTTGGTTTGGTGTGTTGTTTTGATACTTGTAATGAAAGCTACAGAGCAAGATAATTGTCTGAGGAATAATGCTTTGAAATTGAGTTTGGGTATGATATGTTCAGTATAAGAAAGGCAATTAAGGATCTTTCTATAAATTGATATGAAAAGAAAGCAATTGTTACCTGGAAGCATTTAAGAATTTCTAGATAACATTCACAACATGGAACTAAATATAACATGAGCATTTAAGAATTCATGTCTGTTTTAATCCTGAAGAAAACATTTATAGCAATGTAAGATTGAGCACAGGGTGCGAAGAAACATGTCCTGAACTATTCTTTTTCTTTATTGCCAGATATGATGGAAACATGAAAATGAAATAACATAGGGAAACAGAACAAAGTTTAAAGAAAACATATCATTCCACCAGACAACACAGGGATTCTGCGACAACACTTAGATTATCAACAAGACACCAGAGTTCCAGGAAATCACTGAGCTGAAATTGCTCTTTGTATTAAAATTTTCTAAAAAGTACAGAGTATACATGCCTCAGAGTAAAAATTACCAACCCCTTATGCGTTACTAAGGGGAGTATATATACAAAATTTGCATAGGAAAATATCTGAATGGAGAGTAAATGTTCCATAAATGCTCAACCAACTGCTGGAGTGCAGCCACTGAGAGAGTAAATGCTGTAATCACTTTTAGTCCCTTAGCTGTCAGAAAATGGTCAGAGACTGCTGACTTGGT